>JASDQU010226816.1:0-17464 GCA_032191745.1 Picea mariana | reverse complement strand
AACCTTGCGGAATTTTAAAATCCCTAGGAGACTAGCATGTGGACATTGTGGTCCGTTACTATCCTTTAACTCCCTATGTGTGAGTTAATCTAGAAAAAGCATGAAACTATCCTAGATTGAACATGTGGGCATGTGTGGGCCCGTTACAAACTTTTAAACTCTCCTAGTTTTTTGAGCTAGGAAAGCACAAATTCAAACACTATTCTAGCTTTGTTGACATGTGGGCATGTATGGGCCCGTTACAAGAATGTGTTTGAAAAAATGAAACTAAGAGGGGTCTCGAAAGAGTCGTTGTCCTCTCCTAAAAGTTTTGAATTTTTAAGGGAGATGAGATCGTTTTCGCAATCTTTTTCTGATTCTCAAGATCGCTTGATGGCGCGAGAGAAGAGCATACTCAAGATTGTTACTTGCAACTTCTAGTCCCGAATGTGAGTTTAGATGTGATTACAATTTGATGTTCAACTTAGATTATAAATCACAGCAATCCATCCACGTGGCGAAAAGAAAATAAGGGAAAAAATGATTTTTATCCACCTAAGTGCCTATGTTTGTTTGACTATCCCCTTTATAAGTTGAGGGTTCTAAGTGGTGCAGTATTTAGAGCATGCATAACATCATTGTTGAGAAGGAAAATGACTTTCCCCACATCCAAAACCTTACAATGAAAATTTTAGTTCAAACACGTGGCTTTTAGTGTAGACAGTAGTGCATGTGCGCGGAATGCGCGGCTTTCATTGTAGAGAGTAGCGTATGTGCGTGGAAAAATAGCTAATTCACGCGCATGAGTGCAAGATGCACGTCTGTGGGCTGGAATACCCACGCATTTGTGACAAGTTACCGAGAAAGAAACTCCGGATGGATTTCTCTCAATTCTTCTGTGAATTGACTGGTTAGCAGGTCAGCGGAGGCCGGTTTGTGTCCCTGCAAGTTAATAAAACCAAAAGGAAAGAAAATAAAACCCAAATGAGGGAGGATTTGATACCTAATTCCCCAGTGTATTCGCCAGTCTGTTCGCGTTCAAATGGTCACCAGGTGAGCAAAATGGAGAGCGCTTGCATACCCTGTTGGGTTTATCAGGGCAGAACAGTTGTGGCAGCATAGGGTTAACAGAAATAAAACAAACTACAATCTAATATGAACTGGAAAAAAATCAAAACTGTAAGAAGAAGCAAAGATCAAACATCAAACACAGAACACAGGTGTCACCAATAGTTTCAGGCAGGTGTATTGATGAAACCAGAGCACGTTGAAGGAAGAGACCAGAGGTTCCTTCTCCCTCCAACAGAAGGCTCTTTGGGGCCCTCACACAGTTTGCTTTCCTTACAAATGAGAAGAACTGAGCAGTGAAAGAACTCTCGGTGATGCAGCTGATGGGTTATTGTTTAAAGGATGAGCCCTTAAACCGTATGAACAGCATAACGGTGCTTAGAATTCCTTGCCAAAACAGTGTATCCTCATGGCTTTTTATAGCAACTCCTCGGGCGGTCACGTAACCTTATCAAAGTGTGAACAGGGACCCTTTTAGGGTTTACTTAGGTCATTAACTCGCCGATTTTGAAGACTCAGCTCTGATTTGAGAGTCAAATCAACTTGGGAGCCGGTTCATAAGCGGTTAGGAGTCCGACCTATTCAATTAATGCGCCGTATTAGCATATGCACGGTTTTTTGTGTTGACAGACACGCGTCGAGTGCACATGCGCGAATAACACGTTTTTGTCCCGCACATGCACGCGCACACCAAACTGTTGTAAAGCGCCCTTCAATTTTTGGTTACTTTGTATAGTTTTTGGCCCTTCTGGAGTGCTGTGAAATTAATTCAGTGCCATGAATGACCTCACTGCTGTTTTGATGATGCGGAGTTCTTGTCGCCATGTGCAGACGAAATTTTAGTGATAACAAAGACGAACACAAAGAAGAGCTCCAATCCTATTACAAGCTCACTGAGCAAGATATGGAGGAAATAACAAAGGAATGGCCTGTAGAATTCCTCATACTAGTTGAACAGATAGAATTGTCTAACCCTGACCTCATTGGAAGTCTTGTAGTCACTCGCAAAGAATATGATGCACCCAACAACAACAAGAAGAAAAATAAATAATAGGTACAAGAACTGAAAAACGCATCAGAGGAGACTTCATCAGATTCACCTTAAGTGGGAGGAGGTGACAAAGTAGACAAAGAAGAGAATGAAGGGGAAGAAGATGAGCAGAAATAGGGCAAAGCAACACCGCCTAAAGATCCCCTAACAGAGATAGATACATCCAAGAAAAGAAAGGGTTCTCTAAAGAATCCTTCATCATGGAAGAAGTCAAAAGCCAATAAACCTCCATTCCACACTGTGCTTATGGTGGATGACATTGACCTTATCATTTCCACTGTATCAGATACCTCAGAGGACATCTTACAGCGAAGTGAAGCCAAACAGGAGACAATGTTTGACAGGATCGAAGTAGAGCTTAAAGGGGTACAACAAGCTCTTTATTCGAGCCGCACAATGTCTACTGCGCCACTGCCATCAGAAGGAGCAGAGTTGGGAGATGGACCTACCCAGCTATGTAGAATAACAGATGTGACAGAAGCTCACCTTTTCCATGTCTAGGAGGAAAAAGAACAGGCCACAAAGGCCCTGAAGCAAGCAAAAGAGGAATCCATAGAGAAACATCGGGTTGCGCAACAAGAAAAAGATGACCTCCAGGAAAAGTTTGTAGAGGATAGAGCGCAGATCCAGAAAGAGAAAGAACAATTGCTCAGGGAGAAGATGAGAGTTAAAGAAGCATTCACCATAGCACTTCTCTCTATTATGGGCTTAGAATAGAGGGAAGAAGAAATAGCTAAGAGCCAGGTGGGGAAGCTCGTTGAAGCCATTCTGCAACTCGAAGCATGAATAACAGAACTAGAACTAAAAGCCATGCTAAGCACTCTGCAAGAAGTGCAAGATTAGAGGAGGAAACTTCCAGGAGTGTAGTCAAAAGAATCAAAGCATTGGCCTTGGAATGTAAGCAACTCAACAGTCGAAGTGCACAGACCTACGAGCACCTTGCAGAGGACCCAGAACTAAGGACATTAGAGTCACAACTCCAGGAAGTGAAGAAACATGCAACAACAGTGCAAGCACAGTTGAAGCCACTATCAGTGGTTGAGAGGATGAAAAGGTACCAAGAATAGTGCATGGTTCAGCAATAGGTCCATGCCATCTAGAGTAAAGTCATGGAAGTAACCCATAGGCTCCAACCAGTGCAGGATGAAGCTTGCACACTTTTTGAGGAGATTGAGGGACAAGGTCCATAGCTAGAACAAGTAGTCACCACGGTAGAACAATGCCTGGAAGGATCGGTGACTAAGAAATTTATTCAAGAATTCACTGAGCAAGAGGCTCTGGCGAAGAAACAGTTTGAGGAAAATCAAGCCAAGCGCGAGGCCTTCGAGGCAGAGTTACCCAGATCAGAGTGACTCGGGACAAGTCACAGGTGAGTGTTGGGGGCTTACTGGCCCTTGACCAGGTTTTTTGGAAACATTGGTCATGTTTGACCAATTTTTGAACTTTGACAAGCTGGTCTAAGATGAAGCGCTAGGCAAAGTGGATATCATGGGATCTCGCCCCTTTTTTTAGGCCTTTTTAGGTTTAGGGTTTATGTAACAGGTATGGGATGTTGGCCCATGGGTTTACCCATGCTTAGGCCCCTTTTGTAATGTCTAAATAAATATTTATGCAATGTAAGAAGGAGTGACGAGACCTAGTAGTTGGATCTATGTGATCAAAGCTAAGTGCTCTAAGTGCAAATAGCTGTGAATTCTTTGTGCATACTGTGTGTTGAGAACATGCAAAGCTAAGTGAAATTGATTTTAAGAAGGCTCTGTGCCTAGATCTACTCGGGGAAGCAGGATCTGGTGAGATGCACACAGATCTTCTGCCCTATGTGGAGTTAGCTTTGTGGCCCTGTGCATGTAAGGAGATTGAAAGAAGATAATAAAGAAGACGAAGAGTTGGTGAACGTAGCCCCACTCTAGGGGTGAACCACGTATACCCTGTGTTATGGTGCTTTGTGTTATGTTTTTCATGTGTTTATTTGTTTATTTGCTTATTTCTTTATTCTAGATGAATGTTTAATGCTTAGTGATATGAATGAATGTTATATCTAAACTATTTCTATGTGTTAAGTGCTTGGATGTATTAGATCTTGTTTAATATTGCGTTGTTATGTAATTAGGGTTTTACCTACGATGTGAATAAGGGTTAAATGATAATGAATGTTAACTGCTAAGTGCTCTATTAAGTACTGTGATCACAGATCTGTGTCCCATCTAGGTTGTAGACACTTGATTCCTGCAACCCCCCTGCCTCTACCTCGAGTGAGACTTCATCTTCTTCACAGGTGTTGCTGAAAGGGTCGGTAGTTAGAGTTTTGTTGGTGTGTTGTTGTATCATTGAACCCTGGGTCTACCCCTGTGTGCCAACAGAGAGTACCACAGTTTTACTTTCATACTTCCTCTTTTCCATGATTCATCAGCAGCAATTCAGATTCCTCCACTTCACATTATTTGATCCAACAGTTACAATAGTCGCAAATACAACAACAGTCACCTTTCACATGATCCTGCAACAGTGAAATATTCCATGCTCTAGCAGCCTCATTAGCCATATTCCTATTGCATAGTTCATCAACATTTTGGGTAAGTGGATGTATGTTATTTTCTAAAATTTAATCATGTAATTCCTCAACTGCTAGCAATGAACAATTTGGAAAATTCCCTCACCAAGATCCCTTTCCTTTTCACTTCTATGACCGATGCCATGTTGCATGAGGACATGCAACCAATTCAGTTGGGGGGTAGGGGACTTTATTCACTATCATCACTCCATTTTTCCACTACCATCATTCCATTTTTCATCTCATTTTCCATCTACCAACATTTATTTTCCAACGATACTCTGTTGCACTTTTCTTCATAAGCATTGATATACATATTGGCATGATTCAAAAATATGAAAAAGGGATTTCTTATACACAGTGATGTTTCCTCATGCACATTGATAGAATATATTTTCCAGTAAGAATATGGGTAAATTATTATCATAACAACAAGAGAACAAATAATGAAATGAATGTTGTTAACACAGGAACCAACATTCTTTATATTCATGGTTGTCACACAAGAACCAACCATAAGAAAATATCAATTGTTACTCATGTAAATCCCATCCTAAAAACATTCATTATCATCACTCAAAGCCGAAATTTAGATGCCAATTTTTTTTTGAGAAGATCCCTTCACAGTTGCATGCGGACATGCAACAAGTTTAGTTGGGGGGTATGTTGGGGCTCATAAATGTCATATTTTCATCCACCTTTCCCGTCATCATTATTCACATTTCATCACCCCATTAACCTTTCATGTTATCATATATTTGGGTTTCACCTTATTATTTTGCACTTTATTCATTTTAGTATTAAAAGGGAATTTTTGATTAAATATTAGAAAATCGACATGTTTTCATATATATCTCAAAAATGTGTGAGGTTTGTAATGTGTAGGAATATGTGAAGGATTAATTCAAAAGGACTTCTTGAATACTTCCTCCACCATTTCAATATTTGAGGAGATAATTCAAGCCTATTCCAAGGATAAGATCATGGAGATTTGGTTGGCATATCTTATCCAATATATATGAGAGATATGTGTGAGGATTTGAAGGGATTATATTTTGTAATAATGGGAAATTGATTGAGAGAAAAGTGGATATGTAATTATAAGATGGTTATCTTATATTCAAGTCTCTCATGTATAAAAAAGGGTGCTCTCTCTTCATGAAGGATTCATTAAGAGTAGTCATGAGTAGTCATTTAGTAGTAGTCATTAGGATTCAAGTAGAAATCTAGATTAGTCTTAGATTTGTAATTGGGAAGAAAGGGATTCTTAGCTTTGATTCATAGTTTTGGTTTCCATGCTTTCATTATTCTGTTATGAAGATTGATTTGATTATTGTAATGTAAGATTGATTCATTGGTGTGAGCTCACATATGTTGTTGTGTCATTCAACTCTTCACATGTTGTATTTCTTTTCCTTCATGTAATTCTCCATTCCTAGATTAATTTCATTTACGCAATTCAATTCCAAGTCGTTTGTTTCAACCTCCTACATTAGATTAATGATTAGTTGTAGCTTAAAAATTAGATTAGATTAGTCCCGCTTCAATCCTGCATATACTTTGTGTGTGCTTCGTAAGTTTACGAACCTCGGGTTGACAAATTATATAGTTGGGCAAGTACTACAATGCAATTAATATAAAATTAGTTCGGCCCAATGTAATGACTGTCGTTCCCTTGTTACGATTGTTGTTCCCTTTACAGAAAGTTTCATTCATTTGAATGAAACAACTATCGTTCCCTTTACAATTGATGTTCCTTTTGTAGGTGTTGCATCTCTAGGGGATGAGGTATTGAAAACAGAAGGTAAGAACCTACATAGGCAATAAGTAAAATTCTTGTTCCAGCACCTACCTTCAGCTGATGCATAGAGGTTGTTTTTAGGACATATTTAGAGCCCAACAGTCACCATGAAGAAATGAAATATTCACATCAATATGATGGCTCTACCATCCAAATCAAGAAACAGGGGAAATAATTAGTCGAACAGAGTTCATATTCGCGACAGGGGAAAATATCTTAGTGTATTTTTTGCCTTCTTGTTGATAAAATCCCTTCACAACCAAGTGAGATTTCTGATGCTTGAGAACACCTTCAGAGGTAAATTTGGTTTTAGAGACTCATCAATACTTCACAATGTTATTCCTTGAATCCTTTCAGGTCGGGGAACTAAATACCAAGTGTTATTCTGATCCAGATTTTATGAGAAGAATGAAATAATACAGATTATTAAAATATTCTTAACAAAACATAACCGAGATATAGTAAAACTGGTTTTCTATTCAGTAAGGAAATAAGTTGAAACTGTAAAATCCAGCGAAAAACAAGCTTGCTGGAATTGTGGCGGCTTATCTCTGAGAAGAGATGTGACGACTGTGCTCATTCACAAGAAGATGGTTACAATGAGGCTATAAAGGCCTTCTACAATAAATGGGAATGTCAAAAACTATAGACATCCAAAAACCTAGCCCTAGGAGATGAAGTGCCAAAATTCATGTGGGTCTCGTTTGGGTAAGTTAGTACATCAACTTCCCGGGGTTGTAAATTTTGCATACGATCTTTGTTTTAGGTCTAACAGAGAAGAACAAATTTTGACTGGCCTAAGACAATGTCTTAGGCAATCCCCTGTGCCCCAAATCCCCAAAAAGTGTCATTTAGGGCCTCAAAATGGTCCTAGAAGTTTGGAACCCGAAAAGTTGCCGAAAAACTACCAAGGCGGAAAACTATTTTTTGAGCTAGTGGAATAGGTGGGTGTACACCGATATCCACCTAGATCAATCCTCCCTCCTTAAGAATCAATGGTCTCCATTTCATTGAGTTCTCCCATCAGATGAGGAAATTTCTGATGAATTTGGCCCCGAGTGAGCCACTTGCCTTAGTGCAAAAGCTGCCCTACTTTGATGACTCAATAAAGTTAGATCTTTTGTCTTCGAGTGTCCTTGATATATGTTTCCACAATCTGATCACTAGATACCTATTACATGAATTCAAGGTTGAGCTCTGTTGGTGTCAACTGCTCTTCTATCTATGAGGTGTCCAATAATGGTGGGAAATATGGCCGAAGGAGAGCCACGTTGAAGACTAGATGCAGAACAAGGAAGGGGGGAATGTTGATCTCAAAGGCATTATCACCCATAGCCTTGGTGATGGTGTACGAACCATAACAGAGTGGGAAAATCTTCTTATGGGTCCCTGTAAGGCACTCTTCTGCAAATGCAACCAATATTTTTCACCCACCTAAAACTTATGTGGCACCTGATGTTGATCATGGTGCTTATTGTACTTGGAATTAGAATTATGTAGAATATCATGAACCTATTGGTAGATGTGTTGGATCCACTCAATGAAACGGGTGGCTTTGTCATCTTCTGGTGGAGCAGGGGATAAGTCGACCAAGGTGGTCGCTGGGGGTAATGCAACATCCATAGGGCCTAATGGTTGGAATACCAACCCAACCTGAAAGGGGTTGTGGCCAGTTGAGCTATGTAGGGCTCGGTTGTAGCTATGTTGGATCTCGAAAAGAGTCTCATCCCATGTGTGAGGGTGTTTTGAATTTTACATGTGTAGGATATGTATGACCATTTGATTTACGACCTTAGTTTGGCCATCTATCTGGGGGTGGAAGGTAGTGGATTTGATGAGCTTGGTATCTAGTAATGACCAGAGGCTCAACCTGAATGAGCTGAGGAACTGACTATCATGATATGAGATAATGGTTTGTGGGATCCCAAAATGTACTCATACATGTTCAAAGAAGAGCTTGGTAGTGGCTTCTACTGTGATGTTCTTCTTGCAGGCGACTAGAATCACCATCTTGGAAAAGAAATCAACAACCCAAAAAACACAATCATTTCCCCTCTTGGTGGATGGGAGGCTCGACATGTAGTCCATTGAGATGGATTCCCACGACCTGTTAGGAGTAGGAAGAGGGGTGTACATTCCATGTTTCTTAGTGGTTAGTTTGGAAATAGCATAGGCGGTGCAGGACATGCTATACTTGTTGACATCCTGTCGAAGTTTTGGGTAGTAGAAATGTTTCTGCAACACTGCCACTATATTTTTGACGCCAAATTTTCCTGCAACCCAACTTTAGTGAGCTTCCTAAATATTGTAGAGGTGGGTCCTTCCAAAGGTCGCGTGGCTGCAAGAGTCTAGAACCATGGTGAGTGCCGCGACTAGAGGTCGGCTGAGGAAATAAAGAAATTGGTTGGTACTTCTTGTTTTATACTTGATTTTGAGGTGGAAATGTTGTAAGTATGTTGGCCACTTCTGAAGGTGGTCATTCTACAATTTTCCTTGGTTCTGCATGAACTGTAGTGGCTTCTGATCAGTGTGGATGATTGTCTTCTTCCCAAGAATGTAATGTCTCCACTGGTGGCAGGCTTGCACAATGGAGTACATTTCCTTTTCATAAGTAGGGTACTTATGGACAACATCTAATAATGTCTTACTGTGATATTCCACAGGGTGGTCGTGTTGAGTGAGAATGACACCCACAGCATAGTATGAAGCATATGTCTCGATCTCAAAGGGATGTTGTAGGTATGGTAATGAAAGTACTGAGGATGAGCACAAAGGCTTCTTCAATTAATCGAAGGCTTGTTGTTAGGACATTCCCCACACAAATTTTACCTTACTTCCACCCCTGGTTACTTGGCTAAGGCTCCATGTGATATGAGAGAATCTCAGCACGAACCTACGATAGAAATTGGTGAGGCCCAAGAATCTCTGAAGTTTAGTGAGTGTGGTTGGGGCTAGCCAGTCACGAATGACCTGGATCTTGGTTGGATCCACATGAACACCATGCTGATCAATGATGTATCCTAATTAATGGACCTTTTCCATGTCGAAGGAGCATTTTTCCAAGTTTGCATATAGTTTGTGTTGTCGCAGGGTGTGCAGAACCTGATAAATATGTTGCAAGTGTTTCACCCAAGTCTTGTTGTAGATGAGGATGTCATCCATATACACCACTACAAAAGTATTCATGAAAGTTCATAGGATATCATCTATCATCCTCATAAACATTGTTGGAGCATTTGTCAAACCAAGGGGCATGACCAAGCATTCAAAAAGACCTTCTTTTGACTTGAAGGCAGTCTTCCATACATCTATTTGTTCTGTTGGGACCTGGTGGTAGACATACTTTAGATCAATCTTACTAAATTATTTGGCCCCCTTGAGTTGATCAAGGAGGTCATCAATTTAGGGAATTAGGTATCGGTTTCTGACTATGATTTTATTCAGGGCCCAATAATCAATGCAGAGTTTCCAGGTCCCATCTTTCTTCTGCACTAGCATGATTGGGCTCCCACAAGGCAATGAGATGGGATAGATGTGCCCCTTGTGGAGAAATTCTTGGGTATACCTCTTGATATCCTCATTTTCTAATAGAGAGCAGTGGTAGACTGGCCCATTGGGTAGCGGTGCACGTAGGGTCATATCAATGGGAGGCTTGACCTAGAAATGCAAAGTTACTCTGGTAGGAGAGGAGAAGATATCTGAGTATTCTTCCATGATCGTATCCACTTTCTTTTGTTGTGTGGAGAGATCGGTCACAGAGGCCCTGGATGTGGTTGTGATATTTCTCTCACTCTTAGAGAGAATCACGAAGAAGAAAAATTTCATAGTTTGAGAGATGACCTTCCTACATTGGTTGGCAGAGATCAAGGAAATAGCACTAGGAGAGAGTGCCTTGAGTATCCTATACAATTTCCTGTTCAAAGTAATAATAACACTACGAGGACTAGACTCATATACAACATGACGTTTCCATAAATAAGGTTGGCCCAATATAAAATTACAAACTTCGAGAGGAGAAACATCACAAAATAACTCATCCTTGAAGGGCTTGATGTCGTATGACAGTCGACACTGTTGGTTGTGGCAGAGATCACTTCCTTGGCGGAGACATCCAACGGTGTAGGGTTGTGGGTGCGGTGTTGTCGGCAGAGCCAACTTCTTGATGACCTCTGCTGAGATGAAGTTATTTTGGATACCACTATCAATGATGAAGTGCAGGGGTTCCTTTTACCCACATCTGTGAATGGAAGAGGCTCTCTCCTTCTTCTGACTCATCAGGTTCACCAACCTAGAGATTGGTGGTAGAAACGGTGGCACTGGGTTTCACATCAATATCTGTCTTCCCCTGTATGGTTATGACTCAGAGTCAGAACCCACATCTGATTATGAGGATTTCACTTCGGCCACCAGTGGCTTCTTTGAGCGGCAGTCAACAATGTTATGCCAAGGGCTCTTATGGAAGTCGCACCACTTCCCGATATCTTTCTTTGTCTTTATGGTGTCCTTCTTTTCTTGTGGCTTGGAATGGTTGTCTTGATATTGTCCATATTTTCTCTGTCCTTTTTTCTATGGGTTGGGTCCGCCCTTTCTTGTCTTTTACTGTGAGGGGTTCCTAGGCCCAAATTCTTGCATCTTTTTTCTGAGCTTATGCTCGATTTTGATGACATATCGGTAGGCCACACCCAAAGATGAGATGCCCATAAATTACATTTCGGTATGGATGTATCTATGTAGAGCCTCGTGATAATTGAGCACCATATGTCTCTCTTAATCTTTGATACCCATCTTGGTGCGCAAGGTATGGAAGATATTTTTGAACTCTGGCAGTGCTTGGTCTCTTTCTTGGCACAGTGTGGTCCATTTGGTATACAAGTCGTCATAAATTCCGACATGGTAGTATTGTTCCTTAATAACATCCCTAAAGGATTCCTAGGTGGTAGTGACTGTAAATAATGAGGGTTCCTCTGTTTCCTTTTTCTCACATAAATTTTCCCACCAATATTTGACATGGGGAGTGGCTTTGAGGAGCGCAAAAGTAATCTTTTCTCTTTTCAAAAAGTTATGGATAGAAAAATACCCTTCTAGTAGATTCAACCACTTATATACAACATCTACATCTATCTGACCTTCAAATATAGGAATATCAAAGTTGATTTGTACCTTGAAGGGGGCGGCACCTCCGCTCAAGGAAGATGGGTTGCCTGTTGGTAGCTGCCAGAGGATTTGCGTGAAACTATCCATCATCTCGTTCCTCTATTGCATGAGGGCTTCCTCGAGAAAAATTTTGAAATGATCTCTTGTCCTGTCATATTTCTTTTCTCCTACCATGAGAGGTCACTTGGGTGTGCAAGAGTTTTTTTCCTCAAGAGAAACAAGCACGAGACCCAATTCTTTGTACCTTGAACTCATTGGGGACATGCATTAAGAAGACAAGGAGAAAATCGCTCTGATACCACTGATCTAGATTTTATGAGCAGAATGAAATGAATATAGATTATTAAAATATTATTAACACAAAATAAAATATATACAGTAAAATTGGTTTTCTATTCAATAAGGAAATAAGATGAAACTGTAAAATGCAGCAGAAAACAAGCTTGTTGGAATGGTGGCGGCTTATCTTTAAGAAGATATGTGATGGTTTCACTCATTCAAAAGAATATGGTTACAATGAGGCTTTGAAGTAATTTTACAATAAACAAGAATGTCAAAAACCCTAGACATCCAAAAACCTAACCCTAGGAGATGAAGCGCTAAATGTCATGTGGGCCGCATTTGGGTAAGTTAGTACATCAACTTCTCTGGGTCGTAACTTTTGCATACAATCTTCATTTTAGGTGCACGATAACCCGTTGGAAAGGTATAACCGAGAAGAACAATTTTCAACTACCCTAGTGCAATTCCTACTTTCCCTTGGGTCCCAAATCCCCAAAAACATCATTTAGGGCCTCAAAATGGCCCCAGAAGTTTGGAACCCAAAAAATTGCCGAAAAACTGCCAAGGTGGAAAACTGTTTTTTGAGCCAGTGGAATAGGTGAGTTGTCATCGATATCTAGCTGGATCATATTCTTCAACAGTGAATCCATTTTTTCCTACATAGCATGGTCCCATTCAGGTTTTCCTTATACATCTAAGTAGGTAATAGGGTTAGAGGTTGTAGGCATGAGAGTCATCAAGGAAATACTAGCATGATACTTATGACTGTGAGTTTTTCACCCTGAAGAAATATCACTGAAAATAGGGCTGACAACTTCAAGTGTCTTGGCAGCCCATCTGGGTGGACAAGACAAGGGAGAATTTTTTTCACTGTAGAAGGTCGATCAAAAGTTGGAAAAGTTTAAGTCGAAGGGGATGGTGGACCAGTCAAAATGGAGATGAACTATTAAATTGACTCAAAGGTTGATGGATTAGGTGAAATAGGAACAAAGTTCGATTGTCAATTCAAAGGGCTGAAAAATGGAACAAAATAAATTAAGTCGGAAATAACATCAAAGTGATCATCCTATAACAATCCAGACGAGGCATTCAACAACTTGATGCCGAAAGATGTCTCATTGAACCATACATTTATTTTGATAATGATTTTTTTTTCGATAGGTTCAAATATTTGATAGGATTTCGACTCTTCAGAGTAGCCCATCATGATGCAAGCATGACTCTTTAAATCTAATTTCTTTCTGCAATCATAAAAAATATGATCCCAAGAAACACATACAAACACACAGAGGTGGTCGACTGAGAGATTCCTTCCACATTATCATTTGACTAGAGTCACCGAAGGAATAGATCGAGTCAAAATTCCATTGAGAAGATAGTTTGCACAATAAACAACTTCAGCCCAAAAGCAAGGAGGAAAATTCTTGGCCTACAAAAGACATCTAGACATTTTAACTAATGTCCTATTATTGCATTCTACAACGCCATTCTGTTGAGAGGTATGAGGGACCAACCACTTCCAATCAATACGAGATCGAACCAAGTATTATTCAAATGGTTTATTCACCTACTTGCCACCATTTTATGATCTTGGGAACTTGATGGGTCGACCACATTGCTTTTTAGCAAAGACTCTAAACACTTTGAACTTTTCAAAGACAAGATTTTTGTTTTTTAGGAAATAAACCCAAGTGAAATGAGAGATATTATCAATAAAGGTAAAAATATACCTTGCACCTACTAAAGAAGGTAGATTGGTGCAACATATATCACTGTGAACCAAATCCATGAGGTTTTATGCTCACCATGTTTTTCTAGAGTCAAAGGCTTCCTAATGATGCTTGCCAATCACACATCCTTTATAGACTCCATCAGTGGGAAAAAAATTAGTTTGACCAACAACAATATTTTGAGTTTTCATCAAATGCAAACTTTGAAAATTTAGGTGTCCAAGTCATTCATGTCAAGTTCAACTTCATTTGTCAATGTGAGCAACAAGAGCAGTCGATTTCGATTCAGGTCGAGTCATGTCACAAAAATTATACAAGTTGTTCTTCAGCTCAAGAAATTATCTAATGAAAATCGAATGACCTTTCTTAAAATATCAAACAAAGAACTGATATATACAAAACTCCACAATATTACCTATTTGTGATAATTGAGAAACCAAAAACCGATTTACATTGATATTCGGTACATTATAGAGATTGACAATTCTCCCATGTTGAGAGGGAACATCACCATGACGAATAATGTCGAGAGAAAAATAATCAATGACATAGATATTTCTCTCCATATATTTATCTAAGTATGTGAATAAGGAATAATCCTTATCCATAAGATGATTGCAACCAGATTCAACTACCCATTCATTCTGTGTAGACTGAGAAAGAAATGCTTAAGAGGTTTTGACTTGGAAGGTGACATTATCAATGGGTCGATGAAAAAATTACATGTCTCCTTTAATGATTTTGACCTTCTCCTTTAGGTCATATATCTTCTTGTATAAATACTTCTCCACGTGTCTATTATTTCCATAGTACTGACATGTCTTCTTCTTTAAAATCTAATGGGTTGCATCTCTCCGTCATTTAGGTTTTTGGTTGAGCTATCTAGAATTTTGTATAGGGGTATCAAACACTCCTTTTTCCTTGTGATTCAACTTTTCCTTTTCCTTGAGCATGTGAGCTTGATGTTTACTACCAATCTTTCCTTCATCAAGAAATTTTTGTTGATCAATAATCAGTAAGCCACATAAATCTTCAAAGGTGTATTCCTTACCATATTTTGTGCGTGCCTACCAGTTGGTGTGGAAAGTCAAAACAAAGACTTCAAATGTTATTCTCAAATTCATTACGACCATATCAATGAGTTTTCCATCTTTCTTAAGAGAATTATGTCCACATTATTCCAATTTTAATTCAATTTCCTTTACGTGCACCAAATAGTCCTCGATTATGTCGAAATAATGAGGATCCATAGAGATCAACGCTTTCTCCAATTTTATGACATGAATTTTCATCGACTCTATCAAATAGAATCTTCAAAATCTTCTAGACTTTATGAGGGTAGTCGATTCGACTAATGTGAAATCGAATATCCCATGGGATATAGGTCACGATGAAACCCATAGCCTCATCCTTCTTCCCATCAACAATGATTTTTTCATATTCGTCTGTTGGATATGGAATCACAGTCTTCATATATTTCCACATTCCTTTACTCTTCAGTAGGGTTTCCATGTCTAGTTCCCTTAAATTATAATTTGATCCATTTAAAACTAAAATATTGTTCTTTGAATGCATCTTCCATATCTAGACAAATATAATATATTTCCACAAGTTATAGTCAACAAATCAGCAACCTAGAGTCAATCACACAATATATCCAATACAACATGATTTATGGACAACATGCAAGGTCACAACCAATTTCTCTGATACCATGTGTTGGAAGATTGGTTGTTGTCATTGATGTCAACCCTAGTCATGGGTTTTGGATCGTAAGATTGATAAAGGTATTTGGACATGAAGGACAATGCACATGCATATACAACACCCGTGAATTGATAGTATACATCATGTTGTTTCCGGTGGTATGTGGCACGTCATGTGGATCCTCATGGTTGAGGAGAAATGAATTTTTGAAGATGACAAAGTGAATTGAAGAAGGAAGTACATGTAGGTCCTGAAGATAATTAAAGAAAAGAATTACAAAATAAAAAAGTGTCAGGTTGGCCCTAATGTTAAAATGAAGTGACATAAATGGTATAAATAAACATCATTATACATTCATTTTGATACAAGTCGAATTTCAGAGGAAATAAGAAGTAAAGAAGGCTGGATTTCAAGGGAGGATGAAGTATTTTGGTGATGTGTTCTAAGGTATGTTATTTTTAAGTCATATTACCATTTTTTCTATAAAAAGTTTTCTAGAATGATTCAGATGGTGAAATCATTATGGTATTGAGAAGACATATCAAGGTACCTCTGGTAAAAATTTCATCTCTTTATTCTCTATAATTATGGATATACACTCTGTGGAAGATAGGGTTTGTGACCAATCTTGAAGCTAGTCAATAAACATGTGTTATGGGTAAAACATTCATAAATTATTCATCGAGAATCCAAATGAAGTGGGACAAATTTCATTGGAAATAGTACGGAATTTAGTTTCTTGTGTGCAATTTTCAGAATTAGATGTTAAATATTGAGCGCGGGGCATTCTGTACAAGTTCGGTCTCCTGAACAGACCATAATTGAATAAAGTCTACCATTCTTTCTATAACTTCTTTTTGGGGAGGATTCAAGGAGTGAAACTTGGAGGAATTTTAGAGAATACATTGAGTAATATTATATAGAGGATCAGAGTACTCCAAGAATTGAATAATTGCAGAAATTGAAGAAGTCTCAGGAAGCATTATCAGGTTCTATGTGATGATTGGTTGATGGTGATGATTTAATGTANTTGGGTGGAAGGAAGGGGCAAGGATGGAGAGTTCAAATCTCTCTTGATATTGGAGGATTGTATCTTCCTCTTGGATATTTATCCCTCCCTTTACATTTGGAAGATGCAGCTACCTTTGGAAGTCATTACTTCCCTTAAACAATAACTATTGATTATTTCTCATATATTGTGCATGGTGTATTGTGGTGTATTGGTGTAACTCTTATACTCTTGTTCATTTCTCATTGGATATATTTGAATGGTTTAAGTATAAATTGAAAAAGGTTTTAAATTGTACCTGATACTAATTCACCCCCCTCTCAGTATCAACAAATGGTATCAGAGTGGGTTACCTTCAGTACAGTTTAACCATTAGAAGGAAGATCCTAAGAAGAAATGGAAGACAAAATTCCAAATGGGATTCCACCATTTGATGGAAGCAATTTTGAATACTGGAGTAATAGAATGGAAACTTACTTGAAATCTCTTGGGGAAGATGTTTGGTTCTCAGTTGCTTCAGGATACAATCTTTGAAGAAACCAAAGACTACAGCTCAGAAGGAAGCAAAAAGGAACAACAAATTGGCAATAGATACCATCCTAGATGGATTGACAGATTCAATGAAATCCAAGGTGGGATCATTTGCATCATCAAAAGAGCTTTGGGACAAGCTACAAGACCTTTATGTAAGGGAAGACGCAGAAGAAGAAGAAGAAGAAGTTGAAGAAAATTACAACATCTCAGATTTCAAAGAAGAAAATAGATGTCAGTTCTTTTGCTTTAATTGTGAAGGATTAATTCATGTTGAATTTGAATTTCCTCATCCAAGGATTGAAATAAATGACACTGAAGAAGAAAATTCCAATGAAGAAGAAGAAAATCATGAAGAAAAAATTATTCGACAAGAAGATGAGAATCTTAAAAAATTGAAGCATGTTGAGATTGAAAATAGCAAGCTTAAAGACATGTAAAGAAAACTAAGAAGTGAATTGGGTAGTTGTGAAAAGACAGTTGTAATCTTGAAGAAACAATTAGAAGACTTTGAGAAACTAAGAGAAGAAACCATTTCCTTGAAAACTCTACTTGAAGAAGAAAGAAGAATAGGAGAAGTAAGGAATGTCCAAATGAAGAA
>JASDQU010226813.1:11892-23933 GCA_032191745.1 Picea mariana | reverse complement strand
AGGTTTCCCCCTCAAAGAGGCTTATTATCTGAAATTATCTCTTTTTCAAGGCATTGAGTACTTTTTCTGAGGTTTTTCTATGCTATATTGATATTTGGTTCTTAACACTTTCACCCAGAATACATGGATTTCCTCTACGCGTCCTACTGGATCTGATGGTTGATATTTACTTCATGTATTTCTCTGGAGTCCATAGATTCACACCACTTGTGCTCTAGATCTGACGATTGAGATTTAATTCGGCTCTCCAGCTCTCTGGGCTTCGAGAGATTCAATTCTCAACTAAACCCCTCAAAGTGATTTCCATGCATTTCACAATCTGTTGCCACGTGTCCCTCTAGATCCAATGGTCCAGATATTCTTTGGCTCTCCAGGCTTTGGGAGTTTCAACTCTCAACCGAACTCTCGGAGTGATTTCCCCAGAGTTCACAATCCTTCACCACATGTCCCTCTGGATCCGATGGTCCAGATATTCTCTAGATCTCTAGGCTTCAGGAGTTTCAACTCTCAACTGAACTCTCGAAGTGATTTCCTTGGAGTTACTGATCTGCTGACATGTGTCTCCTGGTGATCAATGTTCAATATCTACTTCAGCCCTTCAGTGATTTCTCTTTCTCCTTGTCCACAAAATCTCTTAAGTGCTTTCACGCTAGAGTTGTTTATCTTACTCCACCTGTTCCCCTAGACAATGGACCGTTCCTAATCACTTTGGGACTTCATTACTTTGGCAAGTCCACTCTCCTATACATGCAAGGGTTAAGTCTTATGTACTTTACCTGGATGCAACAACTGTCAATCCTCTGCGCTCAGATCCAATGGCTAGGATATGTTCTTCTTCTTTGCGCTCTCCTCTAATTTCTGGACATAGATCAGATGGTCTAGATCTCTTCCCACAATCGATCTGATGGTTGTTGTCACTCCTCCTCATGATATTTTGACTTCCTCTGACTTAGAAGACTTTCTAAGTGTTCAAAGGCTTCAAACGTTTATCCTCCTGGGAGTCTGGTCTCTTGGATCTTGTCCGTATTTCTTTTAACGCTATCTCTCCTAAGATTTTGGATTTGGAATAAGTCCTTATCTATTCACTCTTTTCTCTATTTATTTTGAGATTTCGAAATGACTCAGAACTCCAAATGGTCTCGACCCTTCCATTTCCTTAGAATATTTCCCTGGTGCTCTCCTGGAAACCCAACGCTCGTCCCTCTTGAGCTTGTAAAGTAAAACTACTTTACTTAGGGCACACTCCTTGTGCTTGATAAAGTCTTCCAACGACTTCTTTCAACACTCTGTCTAAGTGTTGGCCTGGTGGATTCCTTGCATAGGTATTCCTCTGGAACCTTGATTTCTCTCAGGTTCAATAATGCACTTCTTGTGTCCACTCAACACACACTTGCGAATCTCTACAGAGTATTGAGTAACTCTGAGTTTTCTCTTGAGTTTGTGATCACTCTGGTGTGCCCTCCTAGTACGTTCTTTTCTTACTTGATGGAGTTTTGATGTGTAATCCTTGTGTTGGCTACAAAACCTCCAATGTTCTATTGCACACTCCTTGCACAGCCTAAAAAACCCAGAACAATATTTTGAACTCAATGAAGATAAATAAATATATCTTCCTACTGCAGATGAAATCTATCATGCATCTACAACATACATAAACACACATATAACATTCACAGAGTACAGATAATTCATAAATACACTATGTGCAGGAAAAATTGCTTTTCTTTGTATTAAGATGAATGTCCAATTACAATATGTTCGGGATGGACTATAACAGAGTCTCATCTCTCTCCAAACAAAATATTCTACCTCCTACTCAATAACAATATTCCTCCACCCGCCTCCTTTTGGGCATGCCATGCATCTACCTATACAGGAAGGTTCATAGGGTTCCTTTTGACTACCTCTCCTATCGAAGTAACAACTAACAAATAATCAAGCTTCGTTACATTCAAGTCTGAGAGTAAAACTCCCAGAAATCTCGCGATCATTGAGTTTTCGAGCATTTCGCCCTTCTTCAATCATCCGTTCGAAACAGATCTACAGAAAAATGCTATATTTTAGATTCCAATTAATAAAAAAGATGTTTTATGGAGCTACGTTGTCCCTCCATGTGGGCTTTGTTGATGATGCTCCTGCATCATACTCTGCTTCTGGGAAAAATCATGAGCTCCTGCTCATGGCTCCCTCTGCCATGTTGTTGATATCCTCCAGGGTCCCATACTTTCTCTTGGAGTTGTTCATCTGATCCTTTTCCTTGATTCTTATTTTTCCCTAATTCTCCTGTAGGTTTTCTTCTATCCCATACTTCTCTAATGACTTCTTCTTATGTTTCTTCCAGCTTCAATCTCTTTATATCCTCTATTTATTTGTCCAGCTGGTCCACTGGTTGGTTTTCCCCTTGTAGTATGCTTTGTTGCCTCTTGTCTCCATCAATTTCCAACTTGACTTGTTGGACAAGATGATTTTTCATTTTTACCCTTCTCTCCAGGGCATCTAGCTCTTCACATAGATCAACAATATCCATGCTATATGTTTCTTCCTCCTTTGTTGTAGGTTCACGTTTTACAATTATCTCTTGCTTAGCTCCTTGGCTGAAATTTTTTAGTAGTTCCAGTGAATTCTCTTCTTTCTCCATCTCTTGGGCACATTTAAATGTGTTGATATAGGTGGATATTGGTTGCCACCCATCTCTTTCCAACTAGCTCAAAACAGTTTTCTGACAATTTTGGCAATTTACTATTTTTAGCAGTTTTAACTTTCGGGGCCATTTTGAGGGCCTAAATGAAGGTTTTTTGGGATTGATATTCTCAATGATAGTCAAAGGCATGATTTTTCTAGCAAAATGAATCTCCTCAATGATACCTATCCAATGGGCTATCATACGCCTAAAACGGAGATCGTATGCAAAAGTTACGACCCCGGGAAGTTGATGTACTAACATACCCAAACGGGGCCCACATGACTTTTGGCGCTTCATCTCCTAGGGTTAGGTTTTTGGATGTCTAGGGGTTTCAGCATTCCTTTTTATTGTAAAAATTCCTTCATGGCCTCATTGTAATCATCTTCTTTCGAATGAGCACAGTCATCACATCTCTTGCCACAGATAAGCCACCACCATTCCAACAAGCTTGTTTCCACTGCATTTTACAGTTTCAGCTTATTTCCTTATTGAATAGAAAACTAGTTTTACTGTATCTTTGTTATTTTGTGTTAAGAACCTATTAATAATCTGTAGTCATTTCGTTCTTCTCATAAAATCTAGATCATGTGTGATTTTTCTCCTTTTTACCAATCTGATCAATATGAACTTTCATGTTATCTTCATCTCCTGTGGCACTAGTTGGCCACTTTGTTCTAGACTTTAGTTATGTAGTATCATCACTAAGTTGTTTCTCAGCTTCCGCCTCTGACATATTGACTTCTGTCATCTCCTCTTCTATTGGTTCAACCCAAACTTCTTCTATTTTTTCCCCGGGCTAGTATGCTCCTCCACCTGTTTCCAAATCTTCATACAGAACAACAAAATCTATGATGTTTGCTTCCTCTTCTGTTGCAGGCTCTAGTGTTGCAGTCATCTCCTATTCAGCTCCTGGGATGAAATTTTTGAGCAATTCTATTGAATTCTCTTCTCCTATAATCTGCATGACTGTCTTTTGATAGCCATATTTTTGTTTTGGATTGTCCAACCAATCCTCCAACATCTTCAGCTCTTTCTCCCATTAAGTGAGCAATTCATATGAATTCATCTCTTTTTATGTTGGGGCAGACATCATTGTCTTCTCCTCCTTCTCCTCTTTGGCAGTCTTGGCTAGTTTTCTCTCCTCTTCTACACCTGCACCATAGACACAATTAGATTTAAAAGTATTTGGATCCATGGCCTCTTTATTGGATTCTTGTTGCATTATCTCCTCATGTGCAACACTTGTATTAGCCTCTGCTGGACTATTTGGCAGGAATATTTGAATTCCCCCAATTATCAGAACACACCTCTGATCTTCTTCCATCAACACTCCCTGTTGATATGAACTCTCAACTGGGTTCATCTCTTATCCCTTCCCCATCTGACAACTTGGGATTTTCTCTTTTCCTCCCTGGCATTCTATGAGAACACTTGATCTCTCTCCATTGCCCACCTAGAAACTTGAAATTCCATCATTTCCCTCCTAGAAGTCTATGATATCATCCACTGATCTCCTTCCATTGCCCACCTGGAAACTTGAAAGTTCACTTCCGCCCCCCTGTCATTTTAGGATATCCTTAACTGATATTTTCTCCTCATCATCACTAAGATTCCTCCCAATCTCTGGTTCATAGATGTGAATCACTTTCTCCTCTATGTCATTGAGGTTTTCAGCATGCCTCAACCACTTCCTCACTTCTTTTTGATTCCTTCTAGCTACCAACAATTTCTGGACAGGCCACTTCACTTTCCTCTTCAAAGGCCATTCATATGTCCAATGCACCTTTGTCTCTTGTTGCATCTTCAATGCTAGATTTTCCATCTTTTCTCTTATCTCCCTGAGGTCCTTGTCTACCTATTCTTTCTTCATATGTTGGTGGTCTTTATCTTGACCATGCCTATGGACTCTAGTAGTCATTTTCACCCTATGCTTTCCCTCCTGGCAAGTATGTGCATTATTCTATTGCAAAAAGCATTTTCAAATTTTCACTGCAGCCTACCTCGATGTCCATTTTTTGTTGCATACGTGCAACCATCATCCACAGAGAATCAATAGTCTATATTCTCCCTTTGCCTATTGTATACAGATAAATTCAAGCTCTGATACAAATTGATGTTATCAGATTACTCCTTCATCTCCTTCGCCTAAAATCTACAGATGAAAATCAGCTTTGATACCACTTGATGGAGACCCCCTTCTCTCCTAAGGGTTGCTCGACCTCCCGGTCTAGGATATTTCAATATTCTTAGTTGGATTGACTCTTCGAGTATTTTCTATACCCAAATTAACTACACCGGTCCCCTTTCATTGTTGGTGCAGGTATTGTGATACCTGTGACCTCTTTCTGCGCGATTTTGAAATGTTGAGTTTTAGGCACTAGCTCCTTTTTCATTAGCCCCTTTCTGCATATGGCCCTGGGATATGACCCACGTAAGTATGCGATTATGGGAATGGTCAAGAGTGGTTTGATACCAACCCTCTTTTCTCCCCACAATTCACCTCCAGTTACCATGCGTTCTTTTGGCGATACTGTGGTTTCAATTGCAGCCCGCTATGAGAATTTTAAAGTTTGAGCATGTTCTGGCTTCGTAATCCAGCTCGACCGTTGCTCTTTTGACCTTGACGGTGCTTCGTGACCAATGACTGAGATATATTCTCTCTTTTTTCCTTCTCTCCTCCTTTCATGCTCCTTCACAGACCTCCATGATTTTTTGACACATACCCCCTTTCAATCAATGGTCATGATTTATTTCGGCAATCCGGACTTTAGGGTTTTCAACTCTCAATCTTCACTTCCTCTATAGTGGCTATCTCCTAGAGTGGAATATCTACTGACACCTTTCCCTCACAAACAGACGGTTCAGATGAACTCATGCCCTTTGGCCTTCGACAGTTCTTGTTCAATACCTTATCTTTCTTTCGAAATGATTTCTCCCGGAGTGGTAGATCGTTTTCCAAGCGTCCTACCTTGATGGACGGTTCTGATGGAATTTAGAATTTCACACTCCGGTTGTCCTCAAATCTTCACAAACACAAATCTCTAGAGTGACTCCCTCTGGAGTGTTGGATCTTCTGACACCTATCCTCCATGATCCAACGACTATCCAACTAAGTGAATCTTCGTCCTCCACATGTCCCTTCGTAGATCAATGATCCAAATTCTACTTCGGGACTTCGACACTTTCACCCTCCTTTTTTCTCCAGAGTATTCCATACCCAGAATCTTACATATGGCACCATGTGTCCTCCTCGAATCAATGACTGTCATCTACTTTGGGACTTTGGCCTTCGGGAGTTCCAAACTCTTATGCCTTCATTTCTCCTGGAGTGCTTTCACTCAGAATACATGGATTTTGACCACATGTCCTACTGGATCTAACGGTTGAGATTTACTTCGGGTCTTTACCTGGAATCCACATATTCACATCACCTGTCATCTGGATCTGACGGTTGAGATTTACTTCGACTCTCAGGCCCTCCGGGTTTCGGGAGTTTCAATTTTCAACTAAACCCCTTGACGTGATTTCCCCAAAGTTCACAATATGTCACCATGTGTCCCTCTAGATCCGATGGTCTAGATCTTCTCTGAATCTCTTGGATTCAGGAGTTTCAACTCTCAACTGAACTCTCAAATTGATTTCCCTAGAGTTCACAATCCATTGCCACGTGTCCCTCTGGATCCGACGGTCTAGATATTCTCCGGCTCTTCGGGATTTAGGAGTTTCAAGTCTCAACTGAACTCTCGAAGTGATTTCCCCGGAGTTATTGATCTGCTGACATGGGTCTCCTGGAGATCAATGATCAGGATCTACTTCGACCCTTCAACGATTTATCTTTCTCCTTGTCCACAAAATCTCCGAATTGATTTCTCTCTGGAGTTGTGGATCTTATGCCACCTATTCCCCTAGACAATGGATGGTCCCTAATCACTTCGGGACTTTGGAAAGTCCTCTCTCCTGTACACTCAAGTGTTAAGTCTCATGTACTTTACCTGGATTCAAAGGCTATCTATCCTCTATTATCAGATCCAATGGCTAGGATCTATTCTTCTTCTCTGCACTCTCCTCTGATGTATGGATGTATATCAGATGGTCCAGATCTCTTCCCACAACTGATCTGACGGATTTTGTCTCTCCTCCTCTTGAGATTTTGACTTTCTCTGACTTAGAATATTTTATAAGTGTTCAAAGGCTTCATCCTTTTCTCCTAGTCTGGTCTCTTGGATCTCATCCATGTTTCTTTTAACGTTATCTCTCCTGATATTTGGGATTTGGAATAAGTCCTTGTCTATTCACTCTTTTCTCTATTTCTTTTGAGCTTTTGATCTGACTTAGAACTCCAAAGGGTCTCGGCCCTTCCACTTCCTAGAATATTTCCTCGATGCTCTTCTAGCAACCTGATGCTCGTCCCCCTTGGGCTTGTAAAGTAAAACTACTTTACTTATGGTGCACTCCTTGTTCTTGATAAAGTTTTCTAATGACTTTTTTCAACACTCCGTTTAAGTGTTGGCCTAGTGCAATCCTTGCACAGGTCTTCCTCCGAAACCTTGATTTTTCTCAGGTTCAATAACACATTCTTTACATCTTCTTAACACACACTTGCGGATATCTACATAGTATTTAGTAACTCTGAGGTTTCTCTTGAGTTTTTGATCGCTCTGGTGCGCCCTCCTGGTATGTTCTTTTCTGACTCCAGGGAGTTCATATGCGCACTCCTTGCATTGGCTACATAACCTCCAATATTTTGTTGTGCACTCCTTGCATAGCCTAAAGAACCCAAAACGATATTTTGAACTCAATGAAGATAAATAAATATATCTTCCTACTGCAGATGAAATCTATCATGCATCTACAACATACATAAACACACAGATAACATTCACAGAGTACAGATAATTCATAAACACAACATGTGCAGGAAAAATTGCTTTTCTTTGTACTAAGTTGAATGTATGATTACAATATGTGCAGGATGGACTATAACAGAGTCTTAGCTCTCTCCATTCAAACTATTCTACCTCCTACTCAATAACAATATTCCTCCAGCTGCCTCTTTTTGGGCATGTCATGCATCTAACTATATAGGAAGGTCCCTAGGGTTCCTTCTGACTAACTCTCCTATTAAAGTAACAAATAACAACTAATAAAGCTCTATTACAGTCAATACTAAGAGTGAAACTCCTAGACCTCTCACGATTATTCATTTTCCGAACGTTTTTCCCTTCTCCAATCATCCGTTCGAAACGAATCTACAGAAAAATGTCATCTTTTAGATTCCAATTAATAAATAAAAAGGTGTGCTATGGCGCTGAGTTCTCCCTCCATGTGGGCTTTGATAACGATGCTCCTGCATCACTATAGGACTTAAATATACAACATAAGATCCTCTAATTTTAATTCATGCCTTTGAGTGAGTTTTATTTCTATTTTGACCAAGATACAAGAATTAGCCGATCCATAGAGTATCTAACATATCATTGTAACATATCGCTTGCATCCTTGACACTGATTCTTGGAAGTGTCTTGTCTAGCAAAGTATTTTTTATTCATCTTTCTTAGATTATATTTATTTTCCTACTCCTATACATATTTGTCTATCATCTCACAAGCTTATGATCTCCCTGGTTGATAATTTAATGTAAAGCAATTTAAGCAATTGAATTTATCAACACTTTTGATGTTGTTGTTGGGGAGATGCTAAAGGGAATAGGCATTGGTAATTTTGTTTTCATTCCTTTCATTTAAGTTTGATTCATGAAAAGGGAAATATACTCATGTCAATAGATGACTTGGTGACAATAGGATCTTAGTATCATGAGGCATCTGAGTACATGCTTTGCCTTGAAATTTGTTTTGTAGAAGTTATATTTTTTTACTCAAAACACTCCCTCATATACTAATCCATGTGCAAGACATGGATTATCATCCAATGAGGAGCCTTAAAATATGATCAAGAGTTATTTATTAAATAAATGTGTTACTCCAAGAAATATCTCAAATCCTAGCAGTAGCACAAAACATCTATGCATCTCAGGAAGAGCAAATCCTGATATCCATTAGGAACATATCTGCATCTTAGAAAGGGATAGAGGAGAAAACGTTCCATTAGAAACAAGAATATCTATAAGCTTTCCTTGATTCTCCTTATAAATATGTAGAAGAAATAAGAGATCCATGGACACTATTTGATGGAGAGCAGGTATTGGAACTTGAGATTGAATATTTTCTGGTAAGCTTGTATCTCTCTCCTTTGTGCAAGATCCAAATGTTTGAAAATCTACAGGGTATGATAAAGGAGTACATGCAAAAAAATGATACTGATGATGAAGGAAATAAAATGAGGACTGGATACATTAAATAATGGCTCTATAAAATCATTAGGCCATGGAACTACTTCATCCTCCAACATCTCTTGGCACAAAATCAAAAATATCAGTTGGTTCTTGATATTCTGCTATATATTAAATCTTATCTTTCGATTTTGAATATGATTTCATTTTTAATATTGTTCCGCATGTGGATCCATTGGAAGTAATCTTAGAATTGATAAGAGTATTTCCTTTTCCATGTGGAGTATGATATTGTAATAAATAAATAAATGAAGAAGTAAAGAGAAATAAGTCTAACTATGAAAATTAGGGTCCTAGAACAGTTAGACATGAGATTTCTACTCGCTATAAAATATCTCAATAAGTTTTTCATGTAGTGTTGGTGTAGCAACAATTTATTTCCTTGCTCTAAAAGCTTCTTGTAGCATGATCCAATAAAGGAATAAAATTTAGTCTTACACAAATTCTTCCAATGCAAATAAATTAATCTTTCAACACCCAAGAGACTTAATTCATAAGGAGATATTATTTCTTGGACTCCTTGGGTTAAGGGAGATCATGCAGAATTCTAATGAAAACTATAGATTCATGAAATATATGTAACAATTCTAGAAATTTGATAGTCCACTTGTATCGACAAATAAATAGTTACTACATGCGGGTTTTACTACCGAAAGTCCTTGGATTGTGGTATAAAATAACCAATTCCATCCTTGAGACATCTATGCACTCCATCCTGTGGAAATAATAAGCGCCAAGAAAAGTCATTGATGTTCAATGAGTTCTCTTCTCTAACAAGATGTGTTGGAGTTACTTCACACACACCTAAGATTTATTTTTCCTAAGTTTTTTCCTTGTTTATTAGTCATTATTCAATCTCCTATATTTTAGAAAGAATATTCCTCTAGGGAGGATATTCTCTTCAGTTTTCACTTCAATTTGATCAGTTGAGTGGAGTCTAGATGCTACATTGGGATTATCACCATGCATCATTGGGATGATTACTAGCTAATGAAAATTTTCCTTGGGATCATCACCAGACTAGCACATTACTCATGATTCCCTAATCTCCTCCTCAATTCACTCTGTTTCAGTCAGTTAACTGAAGACTGATAGACTAGTTAACTCATACTAGGTGGCAGTTCACTCCCGTAACTTCTTAAGAGACTAGACTAGGAGGAAGTTTACTCCCATAACTGATGGTATGTTTCTATATCACTCTAGACCACCACTATGGATCATTAGTTATTCATGTATCCTATATCTATTATAAAATATTCACTCTTTGAGTGTGGAATACGGTTAATGAGGATTCTTCCATTCTTTCTCTCTTGCTTCTTCTTTCTCAATATTCTCTCTGTAAATGTGTGTGGTATTTTCTAGCTAGATCTATTCTGTGTGGGTTCAACACATTTACATTGTATCAAAGCCGATAGACTGCTAAGAAAATTATACACCAAATTATTTTTGTAGGTACTGAATATTGAAGAACATAGAAAGATGGAATCTATGTTTTACTCACCAACAATACTTCTCATGCCTCATAACTATTTGGAATGGAACCCAAAAATTCTACTTTAGCTTAGATGCAAAGGCTTGTACCAAATAAATGAGGCAACAAAAGTAGATCCTGATTTCACTGATGAGAAAAATGAATTTCTCAATAGACAAGATATGGCCATAGGATGTATCTGCATGTCTTTTTCTCCCGAACTTTTCCATCAAGTATATGAAGAATCACAAGAATCAACTCCAAATGCATTATGGATCAGATTGGAGGTTCTATTTGGGAATAAATAATATTGTGAATATTTCATGCAGGAGGTTGAATAGATAGAGCCAGAAGAGAAGCCATCAGAAGATCAAACATTTTATCCTGAAGAGTCTTCTACACAAGTATTTGCACACATTTGTATTCCATTAATTTAATATGATGTCTACTCCATTTTAGATTTTTTTTCTGAATTTCATGTGGAATATATATGGCATGCATCTTAGGGGTCACATGCAGACACCTTTCCATGCACAATGCATGCATATCAGAAGACAAAAAAGGATCCTCACACATCGGACTCAATTATCATATTTTCTAAGGAAAATTTGAAGAAAAAAATTGTATATTTGAATTCCTCTCGAGAAAATATCCAATTTCAAAAAAAAAATCATATGAAATGGGGTTCGGGAAGTGAAGTTGTGATAATTTTAAAATCAACAAATTTTCAACGTTTTTTCCGGAAATGGCCGTACAGTTTTCAAAATTTCATCCAAACTTTATTTGGATTTTATTCATTACAAGAAGAGAAAGTGGATATATATGAACATATCAATGATGCATCTACTTCATCAGATCTGTGCAAACATCTACATCTTCAACAAAATATTCAACGAGCATAAACTTGCACAGTTGTGAGGTCTTCTTGGAGTGAAGGACATGGTTGCTTAGCAACTACTTTTTGTTCCTTATAATTTTTTTTAATGCATTGTAATTTGAGGGCAGGTTTTTCCAATGAGGTTTTCCCTCTTTCCTCATGTATTTCAGTGTATCTTTTGTATTTGGGTACCTAACATGGCCTCGTTTTTGGGACCCATTCTTTATTTTCACCATAGTGGTGTTCAAGGGGGCTATTGGAGTTGCTTCACACACACCTAGGATTTATTTTTCTTAAGTTTTTCCTTTTTTATTAGTCATTATTCAGTCTCCTATATTTTAGGAAGAATATTCCTTTAGCGAGAATATTATCCTCAATTTTCACTTCAGTTTGATCAGTTGAGTGGAGTCTAGATGCTACATTGGGATTATCACCATGCACCATTGAGATCATCACCAATTAATGTGCACTGTCCTTGGGATCATCACCAGACTAGTGCATTAATCATGATTCCCTAATCTCCTTCTCACTTCACTCTGCTTCAGTCAGTTAACTAAAGACTGATAGACTAGTTAACTCAGACTAGGTGGCAGTTCACTCTTGTAACTTCCTGAGAGACTATACTAGGTAGAAGTGTATTCCCGTAACTCTTGGTGTGTG
>JASDQU010226812.1:5826-17349 GCA_032191745.1 Picea mariana | reverse complement strand
TCTTTTATGGCCAAAGACAGTGTGGTCAATGGGGATTTCTGGTCAATGACCTGGGTTGGGAGAAACTCCAAAAAAAAAATTTAGTGTGACCAAAGGTCAGATTGTGGTCAAGGACCAGATTCTCAGAGAAACTCTGAAATAATGGGTTTGGCTAAAAGCCAGATCAGATAAGATTTGATAAAGAGGGTGGCCAAAGGCCGGGATCAGAAAACGCAGCTCTGATACCAAATGAGATGAAAAAAGTTCGCTCACACAAGAATAATCCAAAATATCTGGAATATAGTAAAGTAATCCATATAGGACTGTAAATAATAAATGAATAATAAGATATTATATGAGATGATTACAATTGAGAAATGAGGGCCTGCTTATATATCCACGCAGGGGTGCCCTTTACCAATAGTCATGTCCTTTGAGACATGACCTTTCATTATTAATAATTATTATTTATTAACTATTATTATGTTATGAATATCTATTTATGTATATTTTATGTTCATAACACTGACTAGGATAAGCTCGTAGCACTGAAATTTAATGATTTTAACCTTGCAGATTGCAAAACCTACAACATGTTAGCCCCGCATAATTACTTAACCAAGACCAAAGACAAAAATCCTAAGATTGTCCCGCAGTCCTGGACCCAGAACCTCACGCAGTCCACACTGCTCAACGTAATGAAGATCCCTCACTTCGGAAGACACCAGGAAGTCAACGCATGTGTCAAGTTGTTGTTATCTTGCTACCATGACAGATACTTATGGTTGGATTGCCGCATCACTGTGGATCCAACTCTGATCAATCGGATCACAGGACTTAGCATGAAAGGCCCTGATCCACAGGACTTTTACCTAGGGAAGACCTTAGACCGAGCACTAGCACAACGAATAAAAGAAACTTATGGTGATGTAGAGAAAGGCACACAAGGCTACAAGGTAGCCTCTATCCAGAGTGGCGCAATGCGACTTGCCTATCAGCTGATCGCGGGTAAGTTAGTTTGTAAGAACAGACCAACACAGGTGACTAGATTCATAGTTGACCTCGCAGGGAAGTGCACTGAGGGACTACAGATGAATTGGGCACAATATCTTGTAAACCAGTTGGAGATGGATTACAGAGGAGCGCAATACCAAGGGTATGAGTTCGACTTTAGTTGGTTTCTCATACTCATCGATTTCATTGCTTGGGAACTGCTAGAGGGAGCCACTTTTCTGGAGATCGAACCTTTTGAACCACTAGCCGCGAAGTTTTGTACGTTGTGGTACTCCAATGACATGAACAAGTAGTGGCAGTCCAATGCTGTCTTCCACACCTATTTCAACCAACTGAAGAATGCAATTTAGTCTACACCGTGAATCACCCCAAACGTACTTCATAGGTTTAAACCTTTAATGAAATTCAATGTAGACCGCCACTTCAACTACATTACAGCACGCAGTGATGAGCATAAACAATAGCTCCAATCCTACTACAAGATAACAAAAGATGACTTGGAGGAGATTACCAAGGAATGGTCGGCATACCTCCTTGTTGCAGCGAACCTTGCATACATGTCCGACGAGGAAAGCCCTGAAGCTATGTCGGATACACCTAGGCAAAGAAAGACTAAGAAGGATGACAAAGTTGAATATGTCCCTAGCATGTCCACGAAGACTACTTCGTTCTCACCTGCTTAGGGAGGTGATGGTGACAAACTAGGTGGCACAGAAGTTGAGCAGAACAGAGGCGAAGTTACTCCACCTAGAGAGGAGAAGGATCCCTCCATGAAAATAAAGATTACACCACCAAAACCCTCCTCCCGAAAGAAAGCTAAGGCCACCCGGACCACGCTTAAAACTATCCCTACCCTAGATGACTTCGATTTCTTAATTTTTGCATTGAATGATGTTTCGCTAGAGCTCGCAGAAAAGCAAGAATCAAACAAGGAGTAGATATTCAACCGAATCAAAGGCAAACTCCAAGAAGTGCAGCAGGCACTTTAGTCTAGCCGAGCAGTTTCTACAACACCCTTGATAAGTGTAACATCAGGAATAGGCGATGAGCCCACTCATCTACACCATATCGCTAATCAAGTCGAAGCTCGCCTTCGACGAGCCCAAGAAGACACAGCACAAGCCACCCAGTCTTTGATGCAAGAACAAAAAGCACGTCTAGAACAACAGAGTGAGGCAGAACGGGAAAATATTTCCCTGAAAGTGAAGTGGGACGAGGAAAAGGCACAGTTGCTAGCAGAGCAACTTGAAGTACAGGAAAGGGTTCGCAAAGCACTTCACTCTATGACGGTCATAGAAGTGAAGATGGAAGACCATCTCCCACAGTAGGTGACTCAACTGGAAGCAGTAATCCAGCTAAGGCCACCCGGACCACGCTTAAAACTATCCCTACCCTAGATGACTTCGATTTCTTAATTTTTGCATTGAATGATGTTTCGCTAGAGCTCGCAGAAAAGCAAGAATCAAACAAGGAGTAGATATTCAACCGAATCAAAGGCAAACTCCAAGAAGTGCAGCAGGCACTTTAGTCTAGCCGAGCAGTTTCTACAACACCCTTGATAAGTGTAACATCAGGAATAGGCGATGAGCCCACTCATCTACACCATATCGCTAATCAAGTCGAAGCTCGCCTTCGACGAGCCCAAGAAGACACAGCACAAGCCACCCAGTCTTTGATGCAAGAACAAAAAGCACGTCTAGAACAACAGAGTGAGGCAGAACGGGAAAATATTTCCCTGAAAGTGAAGTGGGACGAGGAAAAGGCACAGTTGCTAGCAGAGCAACTTGAAGTACAGGAAAGGGTTCGCAAAGCACTTCACTCTATGACGGTCATAGAAGTGAAGATGGAAGACCATCTCCCACAGTAGGTGACTCAACTGGAAGCAGTAATCCAACAACTCCAATAGTGCATCACAGATCTGGAGCTCCGCATCGTGCCTGAGACCCCCCAAGAAATAAGAGATCTAAGAGAGGCCACTGCTTGAAGCGCAATTGGCCGATTAAAAACCTTTTCCCTGTAATGCAAGCAACTGAGCGCTAGAAGCGCCCAGACTTATGAAACCCTCGCAGAGAATCTAGAATTACAGACATTGGAGGCACAACTCCAAGAAGAAAAACAACATGCAGACACGCTATAGGTGCAGATAAAGACTTTGACCTAGTCAAAAGAATGAAGAGGTTCGCAGAGCAATGCACAAACCAACAACAGGTACATACGTTGCAAAGTAAAGTGATGGGAGTCTCCCAACGACTTCAGCCAATCCAAGAAAAGGCATGCCAGCTATTCACTGAACTTGAAAGCCACGAAGCTAAACTCGAACAGGTTTTCATCACTGCAGAACAACACTTGGAAGGATCGCTCAATGACACAGTGATCCAGGAATTCACTAAGCAAGAGGCTATCATAGTGCAGCAGGTCGAAGCATCTCGAGCCAAGCCCGGAGCATTCGAGGTGGAATTGATCAGATCAGAGTGATTTGGGATGAGTCACAGCTGAGTGTTGGGGGCCTGTTGGCCCTTGACCAAGTTTTGAATAATACTTGGTCATATTTTACCATTTTTGGGATTTAGACAGCTTGTCAAAGATGGAGCGCAACGCGAATCGGAAATCAGGGAAACTAGACCTATTTTTGGGTGCCTTTAGGGTTTTGGGTTAATGTAACGAGAAAGGGATGTCGGCCCGTGGGTTCACCCATGTTTAGGCCCATTTTTGTAATCTATAAATAAATACTTAGGCAATGTAATAAAAAGGGGGGAAAAAGGGGAGAGTAGTACATCTATGTGATATCTTAGTGCCAAAACAGGATCTGTGTGATTGGATGTATCTTGTAAATGCTTTGTGCATGATTGTAAGAAGCTTGCAAGTTGTTTTGTGATGAAGTGCAAGGAAGAAGGATCTAGCGAGCTACGTAGATCTTCTGTCTTGTGCGAAGCAAGGATTGTTGAAGCTCTGTGCTATAACTGCTTGATTGAGATAATAAAGAAGAAGATCTTGTGGATGTAGCCCCAGGGTGGGGGTGAATCATGGTAACTTTGTGTATTGTACTCTGTGCTTCGACCTAATGTGTTTATCTCCTTCTTGTCTTAGTGCTTGATGTGATTAAATAGATTTAGTTATGTTTTGTGCTTCTGAGATAGGAATGAATGTTAGATCTGATATATGCTTATCTCTTGGTCTACTAAACCCGATCTATCTTGTTGTGGCTAAGTGTTGAATTATCTTAGATCTAAGTACTCACTATAATACTATGTGCTATCTACGAAGTGTTGTAAGGGTTGAATATTGACGGATAAACCATGCTAGATGATTTCTAAGTGCTATAATCACAGTTCTATGTCCCAACTAATGTTGCAGACATCTGATTCATGTAACCACCCCTGCCTCTACCTCGGGTGAGACTTCATTTGCTTTGCAGGTGTTGCTGAAAGGGCCGATAGTTAGGGTTTTATTGGTGTTCTCTTGAGCGTTGAACCCTGGGTCTTCCCTTATGCCAACAATACCCTATAGGAAGAGGGACGCGCTTCTACGCCATATAGAAGAGAGGGGCGCGTTGCCTTGATGGAGATATATGCTTGGTATATCCTTCACATTTTCCCCCCAGCAGGAATTAAAAGAATGCCTTTCTCACACCCTAGTAGAACCAGAGATGCACATTCTCTCTCACAAAAAATCATAGACAGTCAAAAACGAAATTACTAGGTTCTCTCTCTCTCATCAAAACAATAATAAATTGTACACAAGAAGAATTAGAGAATGCGGGATACACAAAAGCTTCATCAAATGTATTAGAGGGTTTTCTCCCTTCTTAAACAATCAATACCATATCCTACAAACGGTAAATGCCACTTTATTCTTCTACAGTTCTCTGCACAATCAGATTCGCAAGAGAAATTTCCCGCAACATTTACTGACACAACTGAATATTAATTAAAATATACATCGTGCTTATTTACTCAGACTGGCGGATGTTTTATTACAATAACAGACTGATTGACACTTACTACTATAAGAAAACTAACATAGCATTATTTCTTCTTTTCCTCTTGCTTTCCATGGATGACGTGTACTCTGTTGTGCGCTTCCTAAGGAAGGTTGACGTCCTTCCTTATTGATCCAATTCCTCCCGTTTTAGATACGGAAGAATCCATACTTCCACCACCAACAAAGGGAACTTTCGCTGCACTATCTTGACTGTCATCCACTTGTCCTGTCTCTAGAGTTTGGCATTGTTGACCCACCAGGTATGAAACATGATGTTTCTTGGCAAGATCCGGTGTTACTTGGAAGGAATATGTGACTAGAGTGTGTTTCTATGATAAATTCTGAACGCCACTATGGTCAGCCTATTGTTCTCATTGTTGATGTGTTGATCCTGACGTATTCAAAATGAGAGGCATCTTTGTGGGCGCTCGATACTGAAATTGAAGACAGACCTCAAAAGGTAAGAAGTTTATAGAAGTGTGTGTGGCCTTTTTGTAAGGTTGCCACTTCTGCAAATCCGACATTGGGAGGTGGAATTCTTTCACGTAGTGGTGGTAATTAAATTTGGTTGTGGACAGGGTCTCGAAGTGGTAAGTCACCAGGTCACCTCCTTATTTACACATCGTGCCAAGAGAAAAATGAGATGTAATCCTGTGTAAGAGATGGCGATCTTCAATTGTTACTAGGGTGCAAGAATGGTAAGTGGTAACTAGAGGTTGTTCGATAATGTCTTGGGTAACTGGGCAAGATGATGGAGCATTGGGTAAAGATGCATATTGAATGAGATCGATGGATGGATCAAGGGTTCGAGATGGTGGGAGCCTTGAGGGAGACTGTGAGACATTGGCAAATTCTAGGAGTAGAGGGAGTATTCTGGGAGGTGTCAGATTAGTGAAGTTCTCGAGCTGAACATGGTCGGTCAAACACAGAGAGACATTGTTGGTATTGATAACACGGTGAGTGGCTATGGTAGTGGTTCACGGATGTGGTGAAGTGATAGACGATGAAGTAAGTACATAGGTGCGCCCATCCTGTTTAAGGTGGTACTGATGAGTCTTGGCATGATACACCGCTTGTCGGTCTTGTTGGTAAGGAAGACTGAGAAGGAGATCAACACAATATAACGATGACACATCGCAGATCACAGCGTCACGAAAAGGACCAATGGAAAAAGTGACAGCGCAACACCGAGAAATAGTAATGCGAGGACCATCCTTCTGTACCTAGACAAGATGATATGGATCGGGGTGTGGGGTGGTGGGGAGTTGCAGATGTTGGACTAACTCTTGTGATATCATATTCTTTTGACTGCCATTGTCCAGAATGAGAGTGGCAAGTTCATTTTTAATTTGGCATTTGTGAGTGAATAGGGGAACGTTATGGTGACATGGTTCTGGCATAGTCATGAGGATGAGGGATGGGTCAACTTCGATGGGGTTGGTGACAGAGATGACTTCTAGTTGCTCGAAAAACACAGTGGGTGTGGTCTCTACAAACAAGGTCTGATGGGGGTGGCTATTTTTAATGGATCTACAGTCAGTAGAGTTATGGGAGTTGGTCTTGTGAAAATTACACCAAACTTCATTTTTGGTCTCCGACGAGGAAGAAGGATAAGGTTGAGAATGAGATGGAGGTGGGTTATTAGCTTGGGTTTGATTTGGAGAAATTTGAATGTGAGGAGCCACCTTTATTTCTATAGATAATACCCATAAGAAGGCCTTGTCCAAAGAAGGACTTTCAAAAAGATCTACCTCCTTCCAGAGAGGTAACAATAAACCATAATTGAACTTGACAATTAATACCTCGTTTGGTTCGCTAATATTGATGTAGCCTTGAACTGCCTGATTGGAAAGTTGACAGAGTTGTAACCACTTTGCGAGTAAGTTATGAAGGTAGCTTGGAGGGTAGAAGCATTCTCTCAATTCCTGACAGAACGTATCCCATGAAGTAATGTGATCATTTGTCGGGGACGATGGAGTAACGATCTTGATGATCAATTCCGCACTGTCCAAGTGTGTGTCCCACCAAGTTTGGGAATTTCCTTCGAGTTGAAGATTGCCTATCTGCAATTGGCCTCCTCCATCTCAGGCAAGGTTTTGAAATAAGTGGAGAGGCTACGGAGCTGGGAATCCACGGTCTCGCCATTCATTTGGATGGAGAACTTGGGTAATTGAAAACAATTTTCCAACTGCATGGTTGCTGGAGGTCTTCATCGTTGAATTCGAAATAGTTCTTGTAGAGCCAGTGCCAAATCTGCCACTGGGATTGATGTGTCTGCGTTGGATTCCTCGCTGGAGGATTCTCGTCAAGGAGACATGGTTGGTAGCCTAGGGATATGGATAGAGTCGGTCCCTCATGGCCATCTATCCAGTGATTGTATGTGATTATTCTCACTTTTTTCTGAAGCGCTTCCTTAGAGAGGCAGATGGTAGACTTGTTATGTTCTCGGTGAGTATGGGTGTAGCTGAGCTTCTTAAATGTAGTCTGCAGATTTTTTATTCTATCTTTCCACGCAAGTAAGGAGACAACTTGGAGGTCTCCACTATTTCTCAGCCACTCTATGACAATTATGGAGTCCCCAACAACCTGGAGGACGTCTATATGGAGTCTAGAAGCCAAAATATGTGTACCCTAGGTGCCCAAAAGTTATTCCTTGGTGTTGGTGCCTGGGCCACAGTTGTATGTCCATTTGTAGTAAGACTTCTAAGTGATTTTTATTGACCCTCCAACTACACTTCTCGTTCCATTTTCCAAAGCTGCCCCGTCAAACCAACCTGTGCGAATAGCTTCAATTGCTGGTTTCTGTTTGCTGCAGAGAAGTCTAGGTTTTTTGGTATGTGTGTTCATCCAGGAGTGGTATAATCCAAGTGCTTTGTGTGCAGCTCCTCTTGTTGATGGGATAGTATTATCGAAAATAGTTGAGTTTCTTTCCAGCCAAATTGTCCAGCAAATGAATGGGGGAAGATATGTATGATTTTGTTTGATGTTGGTCCACACTTCAAAGCAATCTTCTATGTTTGAACCGTCCCAGGTGGAATGTGATTTTTTTTCCATTCTCGAGCTGTATCAATGGTGAGTCCAAGGGAGAAGAAGGTAATCCAGGAGTTAGGCAAGGTGTCCAATCTACTAGAGTTTCAAATTTGAAAAAGGTAGTTAATATGTTTTGTTTTTAGATGAGATATTAACTATGAGGAGAGCATAACAGAGGCATCCATCCCCAAGATGTGGTCATGACCAATTTCAATCGAGTGCCCTGAGATTGGGCGCTAGTAGAGCTTAGAAGTGATCAAGGATTTTGCTTTCAGAATATTTTTACAGAAGAGGGAGTCTGATTTGGGGGTTTCAATCTCCGCCATGAGCCAGCTACTGACAGTATGGTGGAAGAGGTATTTTTCTAAGATAACAGTATGTCAGATGCCTAGTTTAATCAGGACACTCTAAAGAGTGTTGGCAGCAAGGGATAGACTAAAAATGTGTGGGTTCAGAATCCCCCATCCTCCTTTTTTTTTTGGTTTGGCAAGTGTGAGCCAACTGCAGAGATGTTGACGAGTGTGTTCTAGACAGTCGGACCAGAGAAAGGTGAACATCATTTTTCATAGTTTTGTGAGAATCGAGGCTAGTATGGCATCTAGGGCCATCCAGTATACTTCCCGAACTTCAAGAACAACTTTGAGCAAGGTGAAGCATCCTCCAAGTGAGAGCCACCTCGTGCCCCAGTGTCCTATTCTTTTTTCCACTTTGATTAGGAGCCATTTCCAGTCTGTTGGCTTGTAGGCATCTGGTTTTAGATGGTAGCCCCGGTATGAATGTTCAGGGGAGAGTGGTAAGAAAGTATAGGGAAAAATATCTTTGATCTGGTCTAAGGTAAGGAAGGGAATGTCTTCAAAATGGAAAGACTATTTGTTCCAATTTATAGCCAAGCCAGTGGTGCTGCAAAAGGTATGTAGGATCTCCTTAATTTCTATCCAGTCCTATAGAGTACCTTTTTTCATGATGAGGATGTCGTCCGCAAAAAGGAGGTGGAGGATCTTGATAGTTCTAGAGACCTTTAATCCAGAAATCTTACCATCTGATTGTGTTGATTTGAGGAGCAGGATCAAGGCTTCCATCCCCAGGATGAAGAATAATGGAGAGAGGGAAGCCCTTCTTCAATCCCCTTCCCATGCGGAAGAATTCGGAGGATTCTCCATTGACCAAAATGCCAATATTTTCACTGGAGACACAACTCATAATCCACTTTATCATTTGGCGACTGAACCTTGTCTATATTAAGATCAATCTAAGGAAATCCCAGTCTATGCAGTCAAATGCTTTTTTGAGGTCCAATTTGAGAATGAGCACATTGGATTTCTTGGTTTTGATACTGTGAAGGCAATCTTGGGCTATGCCTATGGCATCTAGGATTTGTCGGCCTTTTAAAAACCCCAATTGTTCCTTCGAGAGAAAACGTGAGAGGACGGGCTTGATTCTAGTGGCTATAATTTTGGAGATGAACTTGTAGCAAAGATTACAGAGGGATATGGGACTATAGTATCCAAAGGAGGAGGGGAAAAATATTTAGGAATGAGTGTGAGGAATGTGGAGTTAATGGCACTTATCGCTTTGCCACAAAGTTTGTTGTCTTCCACAAGTGCCATGAGATCTGGACCAACCAAGTCAAAAAAATGTAAGTAAAATTCTACCGTCCAACCGTCTGGGCCTGGACTCTTATCCTTGGAGAAGAATTTTAATGCCACTAAGATCTCCTGTAGTGTACAAGGACTGTCCATAGATATTAAGTCTGCCTCTGATACTAAGTGAGCATAGAGACTTTCCACAAAAATTGTGCTATGTAGATCCCTGAGGGATTCTGATCAAAGAAGGGATTAAAGTAATTGACAACTGCAGTTTTTAGAGCTTGTTGTCCTCTGTGGAGTGTTCCGTCCTCTTCTGTGATTTCCCAAATGTGTTTATTATTTCTGTGGGAGCTGGTTAATTGATCTGAACCTGGGACCGATAAGTTTCCAATAATTGGTTGATTATGTCACTCCTTCAAAAGGGTTAGTTATAGATCATTTTACTTGAGCGATTTGCAATTAAAGGTAAAGTTGAAGTCTTATGCGCTAGAATTAGAAGTAAATGAAAACCTCTTTAGTCTTCCCTTATGTGCAATATGTCATGCTTGCATTTAACATCCTATGTGCGGAAATTCATGGAAAAAAAACATAAGAACATAATACACATAATGGCTATGACACTTCCCTTGATAATAGAGTTCACTCGATGTGGGCTACCTCTCCAGGTCATGCTCCAAATCCTGACCGCTTTATTCTCCTCGATGTAATGATGTCTCTCCTTTACAATTTGTAAGGCCAAAGTCCCTTTTTCGGTGACGGAAACAAGAGATCGGAATGTGATCAGGAATGTATCAGCTTCACAAGTTTTACTCATGAGGCATCCATGATGCTGACATGGACATCATTCCCACGTACTCAATACATAAAAATATGAAGAATAAAATATGACCCCCATCAACATGGAGCCATTAAAAGCCTTAGATCTGTTGCTCATAACCAAGCATAAATATGCATCCCATACAAAAGATCCCGAAAACCATGAGAATCATAATTGCTTCATTGGTCACTTGTCATGCAAGTGCCAAAATTCCTCTATCACATATAAATGATTGATTTGATGTGAAAGAAGATAAGAAAATAATAGATAGAAGGAATAAGCTGATCTAGCTGCCTTGTTGCAGCCTCCCTCTACTCCTTCAGACCTATAACACGCATGCTATGATGCAACATTTAATGACAAAACAACATAATGAAAAACATGCTTACAATGGATTCTCCATAGGTTAACTTTCTTATCTGAATCTTTGTTGCAAAAATAGACCTGGTCATTGAAATCACGTCATCGAATTACCCAAAAATGACTGTCAAATTGTCTCCATCCAAATCAGACACTTTCGAGCCCAAGAGAAACCTCTGTCTTGGTTACCATGCCATTGCATCTACAATAAGTCACTCATTATGGAATTAAGATGCTGAATTTTTTCTCAGATCATAAAACTAACAACACCACTGCGTTCGTCATGTCATTTTACCTAAAAATGATTGTCTCTATGCCTCGATCCGAGTCAGTCACTTTTTGGACCCAAGAGGCAACCTTGCCTCAGTTTGTGTGCCAAAATCCATACAGTCCATACGGATTTGTACCAGGTCATACAGTTCATACCAGTTTGTATGGGTTGTACAGGCGCACTCCACTCTCGTGCTCAAAGTATTCTGCTGCCTGTCACCCGGTCTTGGCCCAAAACCCCTTTTTATATAAATTTCGGGCGGTTATGAAATAACTTAGTTCATTGTCTGAGTGGTTAGTGGAAATAAGTTTAGAACTTAGTTGGCGGAGGTCCTGGGGTCGAATCCCATGGGCCTCCCCATTTTGGCGAACCGTTAAAAACATTTTGGCGTGCCTCTGCTAAATTTGTCGGGGAATCTGGCAAGCCATTTCGCGATGGCTAAAAATGGCGGTCTGTTTTGGCGCGCTCCGCTAAATGTGGCAGGA
>JASDQU010226808.1:3896-21267 GCA_032191745.1 Picea mariana | reverse complement strand
GATTGGGTCCTTGCCATCAAACTTCCTCATATCGATATTAGGAACATGGTTGGTCTTCAACCCAAAGTTGGAGTTTCTTCATTCTTGATTCACCTTCCTCGTGTCCTCATCATGAATTTCATGGGATGCATTTTCACTTTTAGGTGTGTTCTCTGTTACAAAATTTTTCAATACTTCCATGATCTCCTCTTTTAAACCATCCAACTTTGCCTCCAACTTAGCTTCCATCTCTTGTAGTTCATATTTTGTTACTATCTTATTTTGTAAATCATTTATGTCCCTACATATTTCTTCACCTTCATACAGAGTCCAAGTAGGATTGTCTGGAGGTTTATTTGGTGTAGAATTTCCCTTTTTGGGTGGCATATTGGCCAAGTATCACTTTTGAACCTTGATTTTGAGGTGGTTCTGCTAGACAATTTTTCTTCTATTATATGTCCCAAGTTTTAGACCTTCTGGGTATGAAACTTTATTTTATGTATTTCTATGATATTTCTTCTCTACAATTCCACAGGTTTGATCAAAATTGGATGTGCCAAGTGGAATTTACGGTAACTTTCCCAAAACTTGCTGATTTTTGGCCTTTCGAGGAGATCTCACTTGTATAGCATGCCCCACACAAAATAATTGATATAAATTCTGAAACTAGTACTTGAAATACTACAGACTGTCCACTATCCAATGAAACTAGTCCCACTCAATTTGGATACTCTAGGAAGAAGTTATGATTGTTTTACCTGGAACACCTTCTTGAGACTAGTCAATAGGACTAGTCAGATACCCTATCTTCCACATGGTGTATCTACAAATTTAAGATGACCCAAAAGATGAAATTTTTACCACAGATACCTTACTAATTTTTGTGAATAGCCTATGGATTTCAGGGTCTGAAACGCTACATAAAATTGTTTATAGCAAAAATTCCATAATGACTCAGTTCAGGATTATTCCAAAACCCTATCTTTCACAAGCTATATCTCCGAAAGTATAAGGCCCCATGAGCTTAAATGATAACCCAACGTACCTTGATCCATCTATTAAATATCCTCCAATCCGTTCCTTTTGAAACATTGTAGAAAACAAGTTATAGCAAAAATTCCAAGGTGTCTCAGATGTAGCAGAGAAACCCCAAGACCTTGAGATCTGATACCATATGTTAAGAACCAAATATCAATATAGCATAGAAAGACCTCAGAATAAGTACTCAACACCTTGAAAAAGAGATAATTTCAGATAATAAGCCTCTTCGAGGGGGCAAATTCCTTTTACCCCACATAAATGTTCAATTACAAGATGATTCCAAATGAAAATGTCTCCTTGGTATATATAGGAGACTAGGAGGTATAATTACAACTAATGGAATAAAGCCAACATAAATAAAATAAGATTACTAATGTAATATTCCCCAATTAAGGGGTAATGAGCCAATATTAGGGCTTAACATGAACGGACTATGTGTATCATTTCTACCCTACCCATCATTGTTTCCTCTATGGCTAACTCTGGTGCCATTGCACATACCGTGAGTTATAAGGAACCCTGTAGTTTCTACAATGTTGTGTTGAAGGGTATTACCTATGGATAATATGTTTTGAGGACCTCTAGTTTCTCTGTACTATTTAAGAACGAGCGAACTCTTGATTACTTCTTTATATTTGTTGTGATAGAGCCTGATTTTATAAAACCTCCAACTGTTCTTACTCCTGTCGGACATCCTTTTGGTTTTCAAAGATTGGTTGTAAGTGGAGTGGTTGTGACAGTGGCATCGAGTACCTATCTCATCTTTATTTGATTAAATTGGGTGAAAAGTTCTGATTAAGGATGAGTGATAATATACAGTCAAAGGATGTCTCTTCTCGTTATACCTTCGATCACCGTGTTCTTACAACATGGTGTTAATTTCAAGTTGGCGACTACTATGTGTTCACTAGCCCCGATCAGAATCATGGAAAATCATGGAATTGAAAATTGTGTTTATTTCATTATGTTCACTGTGTATCTATTAGGGAAGCATTGTGCATTTATAAATAATTGCATCAACAATGATGAAGCTCATGGCCTATATTGACTATGGTTTCATTGCAAAGTTTTATTGGTTGATATGATGAGGATAGTATGGAATCGGGTATGTTTATGAAAAAGGACCTATTCATATGATTTATTTTTCCAATTGTGAATTGATGGACAATATATGATATTTTTATAGTGATGTATTATGGATAGAGGTGGAGCAATGTTACTGTGTGTTTTCTTTTGATTCCTAAAATGAAAGAAAATAAATTAGAGGCCAAGCATTCTCTTAATAGGACTGCTGAAAGTCGTTTTGATTATGAGTATGATTGCAGACCGTGTTAATTGAGAATTTTTGAAGAATTTAAATATGGGAAAGTAAACATTTTTGATACATAGTAATTATTGAATTGGTGTTGGTATGTTTTGTATTGAGAACAGAGTTATGTTTATTGATTACTTGATTTGTTTTATGAATAATATTCATTATTTCCCTTCCATTCTCTCACTTTTCTGCACATTACAAGTCCCCCAACCTTCCCAGATTCAATATTCACTCCCTGTTCTTAAAATTAAATTATAGTAGCAGTTGAAGGATGGCACATGAATGAGTTACATTGATATGTTTTGATTTATAGTACATTTGATTGTTTTATGATTTGTTGAGAAGCAAACATGATATATTCCCCTTCATTTTACCACTTTTCACTCAATACAATCCCTCATATATCCCATAACCCTTATTCACCCCCTACTCATTGACAAGTATTAAACAATTTTATGGATTGGCTTGCATGAGTTTGATGTGTGCTGAGCCAAACTATGTTTCATATTTAAAGAGATGTCATGTATGGTTTTTTGAAGAAACTAGTTTCTAATAAGTAATTCATATAGGAATGAGCTTTTTTAGCAGAGGTAGCCATGGCCGAGTTAATAGAGGAAGAGGAAATTGGAATAGGGGCCTTGGAAGGCCAAGGTTTTCTATACACTTTGATGCAGACTCATAAGAGTTGATCCAACTATTTCAAGATGGATTTTTTTAACTGGATTGGACAAGGAGTGGTCCAACCTATGCTCGAAAGTCCTCCTTTCCAAGCCCCACATGTCCTTGGTATCCCAGTTCCCCCTCATGTCTCATTACAACCTGAAGTCCCTGAAAACGATAGATGGCAAGAGATTGTCCACCAGACAGTCTCCCAACATTGTGGCTGGCCCAATTTGTCTCTACATGCCCCTCCTCCACTGGTTAACTAGGATTTCCAATATTCCCATACACACTCACCAGTAAAATCATCCCACGCAATAAAGAGGTTAAAAACCCACCATGCACCTAATAAAGGAGAAGCCGTTGATGTCCCCTCCTCTCCATCAAATGACTTTGCCAAATCCATTTCATCATGCATGCATTTGAGAGATGATTTCTCTCATGTTATCAGTGATATTATACCTAAATTCTCCACACACCCTAAGGAAAATTCAGAGAAATCAAAGGGAGAAAACAACAATAAGGGGAAAATATCCTCCCAGAGTGGAAAATATGGTTTTTAAGTACTTTTATTTATTGATTGATGAGAATAGTGACTTCTGAAATGTTTGGACAACACACAATGTTTTTGGATATGTGGATATTATATTTTTGGATATGATTTCAAATATCATTGATATTAATTTTAAATTATAAGAGTGATGATGGGATCCACAAGGATGGATATGAGTTGATTGATTAACTAGTTGCGTGTATGCTTGTTAATGGAACTAAAGGGAGTCACAAGGGGTCCCACATACTAGTTATTATTTATTAAACACCCTTATTATTATTTTATTAATCTCCCCCCTAAACTAAAAAGTTGGTAGATTTTTAGTTAACCTAACTAAAGAGGTAGTTTAACTACTTCAACCAATTCCGATTGCTTAAAGGCAAAAAGAGAAGGAGGAACAAGAGGAGAATAGAAGGAGAAATCATACTAAGTTATGCTCTTGAGTTTTATTGAGATAATTCAGTTTTCATTCATTATTTAATTCATTGAAAGCCTAATTCTGTTTTATGATAGTAGGGTCCTATTGTATACAACAAGATTCAAGGTTGAATTACATAATTTAGACACTTGTTTTTCAGAGTTGTTGATCTATCTTTGATAGTCTGTGTAGACTTGTCTGTATGTGAATTAATTTTAGGACTGATAAAGGCTATTGTGAAGAGTTGAGTGGGCAACAATCTGTGGCAAGTTGATCCAGATTTTAAAGTTCAGGTTTTTTAGCTTCTGTTAGAAGTCCTTTTGTATAGTTTTCATTGGGGACATATAAGTTTGACTTTGGTTCAAATTTCCTCAGGGAATTTTGTAAAGAGAACGATTATTTTGATAAATTGGAATGGAATAAGCGATTTCTTTATGTCTCATCTGTGTTTATTTTTGACTTGGTATTTTCACTTCTATCTCTACATTTATTTCTACATCTGTTATATACAGAAAATTACATAAATATTAAATTCTTCTGCAATTCTTAATTTATAAGAAAATAAGCCTAAGCCCTTGTAACCAATACTTGTGGATTAGGAAATTTTTTTTGATGGCTATAAACATAGGGTGATATTCCCATCTATATTGCTTTAACCGAGTGAGATCTAAAAATGCTTGAGTAAGATCATTTCATATCTTATCCTCAACATTTATTTTGCGACCATATTGGGGATATCTTCAATATCTTTCTGGTTGATTTTTATGCTTGATTATCATCGAATATATCTATTTTTCTTGACTATTTAATTTCTTTATGATTGTACCTGTTGCAAGGCAACCTAATATTGATCCTAGTCTTCAAGATCAAAACAACATTGATTTACACTTGTTTAACACCATTTTAGACACTGATAATACTCGAGTTGAGCTTAATCATTCATGGGAAACAATTGAACAAGACATAAGTGCCCAAGAACAATGGGAAGCTAGACGTAGACAACCTAGGAATCAACTATAATTGTATTTTCCTTCAGTTTTTTCCTTCTTTTCATGTCCTTAGACCTTCATGTTTCTAGGAGAAGAAGAGGCTTATCACATGAAATTAATCCTATTGCTGAAATAGGAAGAAGGAACATTGTGTTATCAACCCAACAAAGTGCTCTAAGGAGAACCTTGTTTGATTCTTCCAGTTCGTCCTTCTCTCCCTTACCTATTATCCATAAGATGGAATTTAGTGGTGGATCCGGTGGCATTGGAAGTGCTTCTTCATATCAATCCTAAACTTCGTTAGTGATTGGTAGATTATATAATCACCAAGTCACCTTCCAATCTACTACAAACCTCGCCAAAGTCATAAAAAAGTATGGGATTTTCCAGTTTGAAGAAGATCCTACAACCACACTGTGGCATGTTTCCTCTCCCCTCAACTTGGCACCTGCTACTTGTCCGCTTCCTAAATTCAAAGAGAATCTTCCTAGGTTTTTAGGGAATAACATCGTCACTAGAAATGAACACTTGGTGGAATTTTCTAATGCCCGTCACAACATAGGAGCCAATGACAATGATACTTGTATGTGCTTATTTGTCAATTCTCTTGAAGGGAAGGCTGCGACCAATTTATTTGACCTTCCTCCTAAGATTTCATCTACTTGGGAGGAGTTAGCCTATTGGTTCAAATCCACCTATGAGAAATCCAAAATACCATCTGAACAATTACGAGAATAAAATAACATCGCTTATAAGGATGGTGAAACCATCAAGTACTTCAACATGCGTTTCACCAATATATACAATCAAATCCCTAAACTCATTCGACCTTAGAACCAAGCCTCTTTTATGCGTTATTATAATGAATTACCTTTCCCATACCATCATAGGATTGAGGAAAAGGAAATTGATAACCTTGTTTCCAATCTGCATACTTGTTTAGAGTATGAATAACAACTTGAAATAATAGGTCTTTTTCAGGGAGAATCAGTTAAATAGACATACAAGTTCTCCCTCTCACAACTTGTATAGAACACAAATAATCATATGATAGTGTATGAGCGAAAGGGAAATGTCTTCCCTATCACCCCTGGATCTTCATCCTCTTCTGCACCCCCTTTTAGGAATCCAAATGAAAATAATTTTCAGCCTAAATCTATCTTGCCTCGTAGTTGGTGTAAATTTTGTGAGGAACACCATGAGGAAAGTACACGTGAGGTAAGGAATAATGCCAGAGATAAAATCTTTGGTAAAAGACTTGAAAATACCATCATTGTCCTAGATTTTGTAGAGCCAGAAGGTTTCATGATCATCAATACTAGGAATAAATCCTATGCTCCCAAAGGAAAATATAATCCTCCCCGCAATTATTCTAGCCCAAGCTCATCCTCACTAGTTGCTACTGTTCAGGTTCCTAAGGCTCATGATTGTCAAGGAATTATTCCCCCTCTCGCCTCTTCCAAATACAATATTTTAACTCAGTTGGCCAACATCAAAGAAGATGAAACCCTTCTAGGCATGTTTGTCGTCCTTGAACAATAGAGGCATCTAAAAAAAATCATGGAAGCAAAAGATTCTATTGTATCCAAAATCTCTGAAGAGGTAGATGAAGGGGATTCATCTGTAAATAAAGTAGGTGTACATAACTTTAAATACCCTATAAAAAATCCCCCTTTTTATATTTATGTAAAGATTATGGATAATATCACCCATTGTTTCCTCATTGACGATGGTTCGGGCCCAAGTGTAATTTAGAAGATTATTATGGAAGATCTAGGCTTGTGTTTTACAAATTAAATTGTTGAAGCACGCTCTCTTAAAATAGTTTACAATAAACGACCATAGGTGAAATCAAGGACGTGACCTTGGTTTTGTGTGCACACCCTGAAATAAGGACAACCCTTAATATTCAGGTACTTGATATTCCATTAAAAACTTACTCAATCATCTTATGAAGAGATTTACATGCTTTGACAGGTGGATACCTCTCACTCGATGAGACACACTTATCCATTCCTCGAAATGGTAGAAACATCATAGTTCTTAGAGAGGGAAGGATTTCACCGTACATAGAAAGTGTTCCACAACCTAATGTGAATTATATCTAGGAGGACCTAGGGGTGGATTCCATATTTTTCGAGGATGATAACACTCCCTTGGAACAAATCGACCTAGACGACAATATGTGGCATATGAACTTTGATGGTTTATGCTCTAATGAAAGAAACATAGATGACATTATCTTGTACTCTCATGTGGGGAAATTTAATATTTTTTCTTATAGGTTGGAGTTTGCTTGCACAAACAATGTCATTGAATTTGAAGCTTTATTATTAGGCAATTAAAACACCTATAATATGGTTTGTGATTACCTTACATTTTTGGGGGATTCTGAGCTTATTGTGAACCTTGTACGTAAGATATATTCCCCTAGCAACAAGTTGATGAAACACTACATCCAAACTATTTGGGCACTAATATCAAACCTACTATCCTTCAACATTACTCATGTTAAGAGGGAATTGAACTCAATGGATGATCTATTAGTTGTTTTTGCAGCCTCTCCTAATCGATAACTTCTGCCTCAAAGACCGGATTGTAATTTCCAGTCTCTCTATTGTCCACACATCCCTAACAATATAGAATCATGGTAGGTCTTCCCTAGTGATGAGAGGATTTGTGCTTTCATTGAAAATGAACCTTTTAAGCCTAAGGAAATTATATCCATGGAAGATAACAAGATTCCTAAGGGCTTGACTCCTCTAGAGAGTTCATTTTCATCGAGTGATGTAGGCAATACAGAGAAACATAAATAAGAGGATTCGAAAAGGAAGGTGGGTGAAACCATCTCCTTGAAAAATGGAACACTCGAATCTCCAATGAATGTTAAAATAGGTGCCCAATGTTCTGATGAAGAAAAAATGAAGTTTTCTATATTTCTTGGTGAATTTCAAGGTGTTTTTGCTTGGTCTTATGGGGATCTTCGTGGTTTTGATCTTTCTCTTATACAACATGACATTCCTATCAAGGAGGGAATAAACCAGTTAGGCAAAAACAAAGACCTATCAACCCTACACTAGAAGAAACTATTCGAAAGGATTTGGAAAAACACTTGAAGGATGGGATCATCTTTCTGTTCAAGTATTCTGAATAGGTTTCCAATTTGGTTCCCATTCAGAAAAAAAATGGTCGGATCATATTATGCATTGATTTTCATGCATTGAATTGAGCTAGCATAAAAGATCACTTTCCTCTCCCTAATATGGAAATGATTTTGCAGCAAGTGGCAGGGTCACAAATGATGTCCTTACTTGACAATTTCTCCGGTTATAATCAAATCAAGGTAAAAAGGGAAGATAAATATAAAAACACCTTTATTACTCGTTGGGGCACCTTTTATTATGAACGTATGCCTTTTTTATTATCTAATGCAGGTTCCACCTTTCAAAGACCTATGAAAATAACTTTTGATGATTTGATTGACAAGATCATTCAGATCTATCTTGATAACTTAACTGTGTATTCTAAAAACCAATCAGATCATTTTGGTCATCTTAAAAGAGTTCTCATGCGATGCAGGAAGTTTGGAATTTATCTAAACCCTTCTAAGTTTATTTTTGGTGTTACCAAGGGCAATCTCCTTGGACACATTGTCTCTGATTTGGGAATAAGCATTGATCCCGAAAGGATTGCTACCATCCTTAATCTGCCTCCTCCCTCTTCCAAGAAGGAGGTTCAAGATTTTATGGGTGTTATTAAATTCGTCTATAGGTTTGTTCCTGATTTTGCTGTAATGGTCAAACCGATTCATAATTTGCTTGAGAAAGATCATTCTTTTTCTTGGACAGATGATGTCGAAAATGCTTTTGTAGGGATCAAGAAAGCAATCTGTTCCACACCGATTTTGGTGAAGATGGATTTTGAGAAAGAATTTATAATATATACTAATACCATACAGGAAGCATTTTATGCTATCCTCATGCAAAGTGATGACCAAGGTAACAAAAAACTAGTGGATTACATGAGTCAAAGCTTGTCTGATGATGAATTTAAATATTCTTTTATTGAAAAACATGCTTTCTCTCTTGTTAAATCTATTGACAAATTTCTCCACTTCATATTATGTGAGCATACATTGGTAAAATTCCTTTTACCTGCTGTCAAGATTTTTCTCTCACAAACTTATCTTTCAGGGAAGCTTGTACATTGGCTTGCCAAAATCCAGGAGCATGATTTAAAAATTGTGACTTCTTCCATCATCAAGGGATGTGACTTCTCCCACCATCAATGGATGTGAATTAGCCCTTCACTTAGATCAACATGCCGAGATTAGTGAAGAAATTGATGAACATGATAGTTCCCTATCAACACTATTCTACATTGATAATCAGATCCTTCTTGTGTCTGAACATACTTGGTATAATAATTTGGTTTATTGTTTATAAAAAAAAGGATGCCCAAATAACTTAGGAACTCATCAAAGAAGAAGGCTCCGTCTTGAATCTACTAGATACATTATTATATGAGAATTCTTGTTTTGAAGATCTGCTAATGGTTTGTTTCTTTGCTATGTAAACAATGAGGAAGCAAAAAAACTACTGCAATAAAGTCATGGTTCTTCAAATTATGTTATTCACGTAGGAGGTCATTTTTATGCTAAAACTATTGCTTTTAAGATTATTAGAAAATAATACTATTGGCCGTCAATATTTTGTGACTCTTACATTTTTTCGAGATCTTGTGACAAGTGCCAGAAATTTGCTAGGAAAGAACGCCTTTCATCCACGCCGTTACAACCTATCCTCCCAGACTTTCCTTTTTCAAAGTGGGGATTTGATTTTATTGGTCCTATTAATTCTCTGTCTTTAGCAGGACAAGTCTTTATTTTGACAACCATAGACTATTTTACAAAATAGTCTGAATATGTCCCACTTAAACATTCGACAGATGATCAGGTGATTTCCTTCCTTGAAAATAACATATTTTCTAGAATTGGTCTTCCATTGGAAATTATTATAGACAAAGGGCCCACTTTTTTTTCTGCTAAGCTGACCCAATTTTTAGCTAAGTTGGAGGTTAAACATTTCACCTCATCAGCTTATTATCCTCAAAGAAATGGACAAGTCGAGTCTACCAACAAGAATCTGGTGAGAATCGTAAAAAGGCTCATCGAAGATAAGCCTCTTCAATGGCACACTCTCCTCACTTACTCCCTTTGGGCAGATCGAACCACCACCAAGGTGAGCACTGGTTGTACCCATTTCCATCTTGTTTATGGTCAATAAGCCATTCTGATTAATGAGATGGAATTTTTCTCCTTAAGGTTAATGCTACAGATCAAAGAATTAAATTCTTATGATTTTTCACAAAGAATGAATGCACTCCTGGCTTTAGAAGAGCAAAGGATGTTTTCCTTAGGTAACATAAAAATGAGGCAGCAGACTATTAGGAAGTATTTCAACGAGATTTTCAAGACTGTCAAGTTTAAATTCAATGAGAAAGTATTTCTGTGGGATTCATCTCATGCTAATAGGGGAAGGCACTCAAAGTTTAAAAAATTATGGCTGGGTCATTTCAAGATCGCTTTTGTCCTGGGTACAAACTCTTACATTCTAAAAGATTTACAAGAGCGACTGTTTTCCTAAAACACTAATGGTTCTCACTTAAAGCATTGCATGGAACCAACTTGAAAATTTTAACATTGTTTGGATTGTTTTGTATATTAGTAGTTCAATTTTGTTTTTCATTTTAGTATTTTTCATTAATGCTTTTTCCTTTTACAATTTTCAATTCTTCTTTCATTTTAGTATTTTTCCTTCTGCTGCTTGCAATTCTATCACTATATTTCTGTTGTTTTCAATTGTATAGTTTCATTTCTGTTATGACATTTCTCTCATTTGTTCTTTTGATTTCAAATTTTTGGTCAAGAATAAAATGTTGGATCAGTTCTGCCACAGTTACACTCATGCAGAGTATTGTTAGTCAATAAAAATCAAGATTGCATGGCTGTTATGATGTTCCCCTTGAAAGAATCATTGAATTTGTTATCTACTTGCACTGGTGTCTTATGAGATAATTGGTTACTTCTTGCTTATGCTTTCCATTACTCCATCCAAAAGAGAAATTCCATAAAAAATTTCTCCTTCAAGTCAAGAGAAAATTATGGTTGAAAAATTATGCATACATGGATAAACCCCCTCATACTTAACACTTTCCATAAGTTATTCCCAAATTCTCAGTCATCTTTCCATTAAATCCGCTCACTTCCCCCATGTGGCATAACCATTCTGTGATATCTTCTTGATCTATTGTTCTTAGTCTGTGAAACCGTACATTTTGGATTCTTAATCTATTGGAAACTGATTTCCCTGTGGAGTCACTAGTTTGTTGATGATTAAAATCGCAACGAGGAATTTCACACGCAAAGTATTGCTAAAGCCCTAGTATTTAAACTATACTAATAATATAATACTAGTAGGTGGGACCCCCTTGTATACTGGAGACTCGAAGATAGTTATGTCACACATATTATGTTGTTTTTTTTATGCTGCATACAACGTCTTATGTGGTTGACGATGCAATCATGGTTTTATTTTTGACATAACGATAGGTGGATGATGCTTTTTATGGGATGTTTTGTTATTCAAAGCTCTAGTTTTATGTTATGATTGGCACATATTTACAACTTCTACATTTAATCATGTCACCATGATTTATTAACTAGATACACATGCACAAGAAATATGTTAGTAATGACATAAACAAAAGCATAGGGAAGAAACTTATAAAAAACAAATCTAAAGGAAAGGGACTATGTTATGCTATGTTAGAAGTTAGGTGCAATTAAAAATGTGAATCATGTTAGTGTTAGTCCTAACTATTAAATGGTTATTTGATTTGCATTTGAGTTATTGCGGGTGCATATGATATGGAAATGCATATGGTATGATATAAGGATTTGACAATGGTTAACGTGAAGGTTTTGGGTGGCGCATTTTCCAAGGAATATGGTCGCAAGTTTCAATAGTATGGGAATCGATTACATGGTTTTAAAACATTGGTTAGTGTTTGTTGTTGTGTACTTAGGAATTGAATAGACGAGGAGATGGAAGAGACATGTAGTAAATGCACGTTACTCCATACTTTCCCCCATCAAGCTGTCATCCTAGAATGGTTATTGTTGCATATCGATCTATTGGTGGTTAAGCTCTGAAATTCAAGCTTGGGAAGAAAATGCTCGGCCAACCTGCCCCTTTTAATCTATCAGTTCTAGGTATGGTTCTTTTCTACCCATCCATGAATTATGATCTGTGTATGAATGAACAATGGCTCAATAATGCTTGGGTTTATGTTTTCCTAAGAATTGTAACTATGTAAATGCGTGGCTTTTCTCTCTGGAATGACTGTGTGGTTGTTCGATTTGCATGTAAAAGAATTGGTTTGGTTGATTTGGGCATTCACTGGTTGTTCTATTGGTGAAAATCGTGATGGGTATCTCTAGTTTTTGGGTGAATATGGGTATTATCGCTCTATGTTTTTGGTGGAGGGTTTTCTCCCTCTATATTCTTGCTGGTTGCTTCCTCACAATTATGAGGGTAACCCCATTAAGTCAGATTCATACTGCCATTTGGTTGTTATGTATGTTTCCCAGACTTCCATTTGGTTGTTGTGTTTTTCTAGAGTTATGGTCATGGGCTTATTCACATGGTATTGGAATCAAATTATCCTAGAATTCTGTCTTAGGGTGGCTATTATGCCAAGATTTATGCTTTATGGTTGTCAGGTGATGCCTCGGGTTATGTATTTCCACTGGAATTATTATCAAATGATTCGGCTCTTAAGAAATTGACAGAGGTTATACCTCTATGTGTTTGGATAACTTTCACTGTCTAAGTGGACATACACCGCCCCTATGAAAACATGAACATACTATGTGTATCGTTTCTAGCCTACCCATCACTTTTTCCTGTATGGCTAAATGTGTGCCACTGCCCAAACCGTGAGTTATAAAGAACCCTGTGGCTTCTACAATGTTGTGTCGAAGGGTCTTTACCTATGGCTAATATGTTTTGAGGACATCATGTTTCTCTGTGTTTTTGAAGAACGAGCAAACTCTTGATTACTTATTTATATTTGTTGTGATAGAGATCAATTTTATAAAACCCCCAACCATTCTTACTCATGTCGGGCATCCTTTTGGTTGTCAAAGATTGGTTGTAAGTGGAGTGGTTGTGACAATGGCATCATGTACCTATATCATCTTTATTTTATTAAATTGGGTGAAAAGTTGTGATTAAGGATGAGTGATAATATACAGTCAAAGGATGTCTCTTCTTATTATACCTTCGATCACTCTGTTCTTACAACAGGGTGTTAATTGCAAGTTGGAAACTACTATGTGTTCACTAGTACCAATCAAAATCATGGCAAATCATGGAATTGATAATTGTGTTTATTTCAATATGTTCACTGTGTATCTATTAGGAAAGCATCGTGAATGTTGTAAATAATTTTATTGACAATGATAAACCTCGGGGCTTATATTGACTATGGTTTCATTGCAAAGTTTTATCGGTTGATATGATTAGGATTGTATGAAATCGAGCATGTTTAGAAGTATGTTCAATTTAAAAAAGGACCCGTGCATATGATTTATTTGGCCAATTGTGAATTGATGGACAATATATGATATTTTTATAGTGATGTATTATGGATAGAGGTGGAGCAATGTTGTTGTGTGTTTTCTTTCGATTCCTAAAACAAAAGAAAATAAATTAGAGGCCAAGCATTCTCTTAACAAGACTGTTGAAAGTCACTTTTATTATGATTATGATTGCAAACTGTGTTAATTGAGAAGTTTCGAAGAATTTAAATGTGGGACAGTGAACAATTTTGATACACAATAATTATTGAATTGGTGTTGGTATGTTTTGTATTGAGAATAGAGTTATGTTTATTGATTACTTGATTTTTTTTATGAACAATATTTTTTATTTCCTTTCCATTCTCTCACTTTTCCACACATTACAAGTCCGCTCACCTTCTTAGATTCACTATTCACTCCATGTTCTTAAAATTAAATTATAGTAGCATTTGAAGGACGACATAGGAATGGATTATAGTGATATGTTTTGATTTACAATAAAGTTGATTGTTTTATGATTTGTTGAGCAATAATCATGATATAATCCCCTTCATTTTACCAATTTTATCTCAATAAAATCCCTCATATATCCCATAACCCTTATTCACCCCCTGCTCATTGACAAGTATTAAATGATTTTTGAATTGGATTGCATGAGTCTGATGTGTTGTTGAGCCAAACTTTGTTTCATATTTAAAGAGATGTCATGTATGGTTTGTTGAAGAAAATATTTGCTAATAAGTAATGCATACATGAATGAGTTTTTTAAGCAGAGGTAGCCATGGCCGGGGTAACAGAGGAATAGGAAATTGGAAGAGGGGCCCTAGAAGACCAAGTTTTTCTATACACTTTTATGAAAACTCACAAGAGTTGAGCCAGCTATTTCAAGATGGATTTTTTTAACTGGATTGGACAAGGAGTGGTCCAAACTAGGCTATAAATGCCTCCTTTCTAATCCCCACATGTCCCTAGTATCCTAGTTCCCCCTCATGTATCATTAAAACCTAAATTGCCTGAAAACGACGGATGGCGATAGTCTCCCAACATCGTGGCTGACCCAATTTGTCTCTACATGCCCCTCCTCCACCGGTTAACCAAATTGTCCAAGATTCCCATACACACTCACCAGTACAATCGTCCCACACAAACAAGAGGTTAAAAACCAAGGCCCACCATACACATGATAAAGGAAAATTCGTTGTTGTCCCCTCCTCTCCATCAAATGACTAAATCCGTTTCATCCCACATGCATTTGAGATATGATTGCTCTCATGTTATCAGTTAGATTAGGCCTAAAGGCTCCACACACCCTAAGGAAAATTCATAGAAATCAAAGGGAGACAGGAGAAACAAGGGGAAAATTACCTTCTAGAGTGGCAAATATGGTTTTTAAATATTTTTATTTATTGATTGATGAGAACAGTGACTTCTGAAATTTTTGGACAACACACTATTTTTTTGGATATGTGGATATTATATTTTTGGATATGATTTCAAATGTCATTGATATTAATTTTTAAATTATAAGAGTGATGATGGGAGCCACAAGGAGGGATATGTGTTGATTGATTAACTAGTTGTGTTTATGCTTGTTAAAGGAACTAAAGGGAGTCACAAGGGGTCCCACCTACTAGTTATTATTTATTAAAGAACCTTATTATTATTTTATTAATTTTCCCCCTAAACTAAAAAGTTGGTTTAGTTTTATTTAAATTAACTAAAGAGGTAGTTTAACTACTTCAACCAATTATGATTACTTAAAGGAAAAAATATAAGGAGGAAAAAAGGATAATAGAAGGATAAATCATACTAAGTTCTGCTCTCGAGTTTTATTGAGATAATTCAGTTTTCATTCATTCTTTAATTCATTGAAAGCCTAATTCTCTTTTATGATAGCAGGGTCCTATTGTAGACAACAATATTCAAGGATGAATAACATCATTCAGAGACTTGTTTTTCATAGGTGTTGATCTAGCTTTGATAGTGTGTGTAGACTTGTCTGTTTGTGAATTAAATTTCATGATTGATAAAGGCTATTGTGTAGAGTCGAGTAGGCAACAATCTGTGGCCAGATGATCCATATTTTAAAGTTCATTCTTTTTTTTATCTTCTGCCGGAAGTCCTTTTGTATGGTTTTCATCGGGGACATCTAAGTTTGACTATGGTCTAAATTTCCTCAGGGATTTATGTAAAGAGAATGATTCTTTTGATAAATTGGAGTGGAATACGTGATTGCTTTATGTATCATCTGTGTTGATTTTTGACTTGGTATTTTCAGTATCGTCTCTACATTTATTTCTACATCTGTTATATATGAAAAATTACATAAATATTAAATTCTTATGCAATTCTTAATTTTTAAGAAAATAAGCCTAAGCCCTTGTAACCTATACTTGTGGATTAGGAAACAATTTTTCATGGTTGTAAACATAGGGTGATATTCCCGTCTATATTTCTTTAGTCAAGTGAGATCTAAAAATGATTGAGTAAGATCATTTCATATCTTTTCCTCAACAACAAGCATCATTGAACATAAGATACCTTTGAAAGAGGAGACCAAGCCATTTAGGCAGAAACTCAGACAGATAAATCCTATGTTGCTTCCTATTATGGAAAAGGAAGTAAAAAATATTTTGGATTCCAAGATCATCATTCCTTTGAGGTCCTCTGAATGGGTGGATAACTTGGTCCCATTGAGGAAGAAGAATGGGGAAATCATACTATGTGTCGACTTCAAAAATTTGAATATAATCTCCAAGAAAGATAATTACCCCTTACCAAAGATGGAGCACATTTTGCAGAGGGTGATAGGTTCATCTAAGATGTCTATGATTGATGTATTTTCTGGCTACAATCAATTCCCTATCTTGCCTGAATATATAGAGAAGATATTATGCCAAAATGCCCTTAGGATTGAGGAATGTAGGAGGGACCTTTCAACGAGAAATGGATATTACCTTTATTGGGGAGAAGGACAAGTTTGTAGTCATCTGTTTAGATGACATTACAGTTTTCTCACAGTCTGATAAATAACATTATCATCATTTAAAAAAGGTTTTCTTGAAGTGCAAAAAGTTTGGTCTCTCTCTCAATCCTAAAAAGTCTTTGTTTTCTATGAAAGAGGGGATGTTTTTGGGGCACATTGTATCAAAAGAAGGGGTAAGAATTTATTCTAATAGAGTAGAATCCATCCATAACTTGTCTCTCCCTAGATCCAAAAAAGAAGTTCAGTCTTTCTTGGGGAAAATGAATTTTCTAAGAAGGTTCATTTCAAATTTTGTTGAATTGGTAAAGTACATTACAACCATGCTTAGGAAAGGAAATGAAGTGAAATGGACTACTAAGTCTCGATATTCTTTTGATCAAATAAAAAAGGCCTTGAATGAAGCACCTTGTTATCCACAATTTTGGTCATTGAGATGATGACATGATAATGACATGATGATAGAATATCAAACTCTTCAATAAGAACATTTTCCTGAGAAAGGGTTACACTTGTCATCTTCCAGAAATCATATTTTAAATATAGTTCGCAGGCTGCATATATATTCTCCTGTGAGAATACTAAATTCTCGTAGGCTGCATACAGCTGGGGTGTGAACTTCTTGCACTGTGCTCAAGCTTAGGGTGCGAACTTGTTTTTAAAGGAGGAAAATGGATAAGTTCTCGATCCTTCTAGAAGGAATCTTCTAGAAGGGTGAGTTGGCTTTCGAATGGTTGGCAAAGTACTGACTTCCCAGATATCTTGGGATCATTCTCTATCTGAGTAACT
>JASDQU010226807.1:0-17371 GCA_032191745.1 Picea mariana | reverse complement strand
GAAGGCCAAAATTCAAGGGAGGATAAATTCTTTTGATGATGCTTTATAAGATCCATACATCAAATATTCTGTGAGGGGCACGATATATAATTTCACTCTCTAGAATAAGCCAAAATTCAACAAGGTATGCCATTTTTTCTATAACTCCTTTTCTGAGAGGTTCTAAGTAGTGAAAACTGGAGGAATTGCATAAAATACACTGAAGAACAATGATTGTGTACTAGTTTCAGATCTATATTCATTACAGGTACATAGTTATGATTATTTCAAGTTAGGGTTGTTGACTAATCCAAAATTAGTGATGTGAGACTAAAGAAAAGTTTGATGAAAATTCTAGTCTCTTGTTAAAGTTAAGGAAGGTTTGCAGGTATGTGATCATATACACCAGGTCTATTACAGAGTTACAAATCATATTTGGATGATGAAATTGATGAGGGATTTTGGTTGAGGTACATGTTGGGTACATGGTTGAGACAAGTAGTTGATGATTTGGCACATACATGAGGTGTATAGTTGATTATGTTGGTACATCTTGATGAGTCATAGTTGATGAGTAGTTGATACATGATTGGTACATGGTTGGAGGCACTTGTTAGTAGTGTTGTTGACATATGGTTTATGGATGATGTAGCATATTTCACTTGGTATATTATTAGAAGCACATATTGATCTTGGTGACGATTATGAGTTGTTGTGTTATGCTTGGTTGATGCACATATTTGAGAGTTGTCTTAGTGATTGATCTTGGTGAGTATATCTAATTTGGTTGATAAGATTTATGAAACATGTTGTTGTGATAGGTTGTTTGGACAGGATGTTGTGGCAGGTTATTTGTACAGTTTGGTGCATGGTTTATGCACTTTTTTATTGTACAGGTTGATTACAAGCTGTTTTGTACATGTTGGTGCATGGTTGATTCACTTTTTTATGGTACATGTTGATTACAAGTTGAGGTACAGGTTGATGCATGGTTCAGGTTATTGGTACATGTTGTTTGGTGCAGGTTGATTAGTACATGTTTACAGCAGCATCTCTCACAATGATAGTGTGACAGTGGTTCCATAATTATACTTATACATCAGGGTGGTTGGACGAGGCAAGGACAGGTGGTTGTAGCCACCTTTCGATTATAGTTGGAGAACATAGGGGGTTGTATCTTCATTCTGGTTGTAGCTAGAGAATTGGGGAGTTGGAGCTTCCCTCGGGTTGTAGCCTGAGAAACTATGGGGTTGTAGCCAAAGAATTGGGGAGTTGGAGCTTCCTTCGTGTTGTAGCCTGAGAAACTAGGGGGTTGGAGCCTCCTTCCAGTTGCAGCTAGAAAAAAAAACAAAGGAAGTTCGTGCTTCCAATGAATGTAATTCTTAAAGACATATAAGAAAAAGCATTATGTGGTTTTCTCCCGCTTTGGGTTTCCACATAAAAACACTGGTGTACTGTGTATGTGTATGATTGCTCATTTGTTCATTCTTTATTTACTCGGAAACTATTGGATGATAATTCTACATTGATATAACACATACATACTGTGGTTAAAAATGATTGAATTTCTCTATTACTGATTCACCCCCCTCTCAGTAATCCAACAATTTGTATATCTCATCAACAATGCTTCAAACATAGAAACTTGTAGCCTTATTTTATATTTGAGGTCCTTACAAAATTTATAACTAAGTTTTTTTGGACTTCTTGTTGGCTTCATGGTACGCTTCATACCTATGCATATAATCATGTGTATCTTAATTCTAATACACTTTATCATGGTATTGATTTGGATTCAATATCCCTTGTTTTTTGTCTCTCATGATTGTTAACATGAGTGGAATTTTCGTTCTTGTTCTTTGGTTCCATAGAAATTTTTCTATAGTTTTTTATGTGCTTCCCCCTAGAACCTTTATTTAATTCTCCATATTGGTATCTTCTCATAGAACAAGATCCATAAAATCATGGAATTCCCCTCAAATGTTGGGTTCTATGAGGAATCAACCTAAACAATATGGACAATTTACCTTTTCAACCAAGTGCTTATGTATCACAACTCAAAATCTAATAATAACTAACCATGATTACTACAGATTGTTCTTAGATTAACAAGGACATCAAAACCTTGTTAGGTCAAATAAAATAACAACAATGATATAAAAATAATAATAAGAACATGCACACAATAACCAACTTAAGTGGGAAACTCAAGTATGAGGATAAAAACCCACTATCAAATGGTAAAGCTTAGTTATGTTTAGAAGGTCAATATTGCAATGACAAAATTGATATCCTAAGTTCAAAATGAGAATAATAGATCAAGAGAAGTAGGGATGATTTTAGGGGCTAAATTTTGCTCATGGGCTAATTTTCCATGGTTTTTTCGAAAATGAGATTCACTATTTAAAAAATGATTCGCCCAAATTCTATAGGATAAAATTATTTTACCTTAAAAATCGCCAAAATGTTATAAGAACTATATAAAATCCTTAGAAATTTGAATATTTTTACAAAAATATCGCCAATCATTTATAGTTGGCATATGAAGGATTAGTAAGACTTGCCAAGGTTTCTACATTTTAAAATAAATTTCCATCCTTGAAATCATCCCTGAAGAGAAGGCCTCTAAATAGCCAAGGGCTGGTTGACATGGTCAATCTTGATCAATCTCCCTATATTATAGCCAATCTTGATCAATATCCCTATATTATAGCCAATCTTGATCGTACATATTATTTCATTACATTGTTTTGATCAATACTTTGTGGCTTGTAATTACAAAAACTAGGGTGTTTTCACACCAACAATTCATTTTATTATTACTTTGTAAGGTTTTCCTTTTTTTCAATTATTTTTGTATTTTTTTAATATTTTAATAATTTGTTTCTTTATAACATTGAATTTACACTTTATAAGTGTTATACATGTTACATTACCTGGGTTTTGTAAAGTTCTCCTTAATGCAATAAAATATTCTAACACGATGTATTATGGATTATGGTATCACACATAAAGAGTTTGTAGTAAAATCATTTTAATGAAATAGAACTTGAGATGCGTTAGATATAAAATGAGTGGGAACCATGAACACGTGGTGATGTAATGGAGCAATTGACATGTCATAAGGTGGTATAGTGGCATGAAACATAGTTATGAAACAATATGATGACATGACACACTACTTATATGGCACAATTTGTAATGTACCAAGTGCTTAATATATATGAATAAATGAGAAGTACACACCATGTACATAATGTGAGCATGGAGTCAAACTCCAAGATAGATAACTTATACAATAAATACTTAAAGAATATGAGAACCTCCTAAAAATAACCAAACACATTCATACATCACAAGTCACATGTCATCAAATGAATACATGATCTCTATATATACCTATTCACACCTACACATGAAGCCCTTTTACTATTAGGCCAACCCTATTACATATATATTTACACATTAAATGCACATTCAGCCCCATATATGCCCTCCCTTGGGGTCATATCACATACATTTAACCCTATATATATGCACCTCTTGGGTCATAACATAGTACCCTCCTTCAAAAATATTTGTCCTCAAAGCTTTGCAATTAAAGGATTCACATGTGATGAAACCAAGTAATATGATTTTCTTATGTTCCTACTTTCTTATTTCCATTGATGATGATCCATCCATCCAAAATCAATTATTTTCAGTCGTAATCCCTGGTGGCTAGTTGTTGCATAATTTTGTGTCCCTCTATTCCATGTATTGTTGTTGAAGCATCTCCAATTTGTAGTAGATATTGGTCTATGATAATATATTTTTGAATATTCTTTTTGTGATTCCTTTTTCCATGAATATTTATAAGTATTCCATCTTCTTCCTTGATAATTTTGATATTGACCTTCTCGTCTTCCTTGAAATATTTCCTAGTAATGAGGGTGTCGGTATGGTTTCACATTTGACGATTTTTCTTCGCTCTACACAACCATTTCATCTATCTTCTTTTCAGATATAATGACATCCTCTATCCTCTTTGCTCAATATTTCATTACTCTATCCTTGGAGATAATACCATCATATTTGGTAGGTACATCCTCTAGATGAAGTTCAACTTCTTTAAGTATCTTCTGGTGTCCTTCTTGAATCTTGTCTTCTTTCTTCTTATGAAGCTGCAATGTCACCCCATTTATCAAATTATGACGCCCTTCTTCAATCTTGGATTTCATTTCTGATTTTTTCTCATGAGTATTTAGGGATTTTGAGCAACCTTATTGCAAATTTCCTCTTCAAGCCTTTTGGTAGATTATTCATTCAAGATCTTTGTTTCTTCTTGATTTTCATAATTCTTCATTTCTTCTTTCACTCTCTTAACCTCATCCAATAGTTTTTTATTATGGTTTATTAATATACATATTTCTTCATCTTTCTTTTTCAATTATTCCCTTGCCTCATCCTTTTCCCCTCTTCCCTTTACTAATCATTCCCTGTTTTAATTTTTGAACTTCTTTAATAAGTGCTTTTGTTTTTTTTGTAAGTGAGTTGAGATTATATATTACTGAGAAAATTATGTTACAAAAAGGGACGGAGGGGTGTCCCCTGATCTGCCAAAAAGGAAACTAGATCAGGGGTCCCGAAGTTGCGTTGTCTACATAATCGAGGGGAGGGTTGGGCTGTCACACTGGGAAACCAACCTAGTCTCTCAAAACTCGTTTGAAAACAAAGACTTAAACCATAAGATATACATAAAAACAAGAACGTATAATAGGGGTTTCCCATATACTGATAAACAAAATGACCTTGGGTTGAGGCTGTGCTAGTCCAAGAGGATTGTATGTCTTTCATCTCCTTCCTTTATTCCCTCATTCTCCTTTTTCTGCTCCATCATGCGCATCTTTCTAATGCAGGCTGGTGTTCCACGCTGATCTACTGGAGTGATGTCTATGTGGTGGACATAGTGAAGTTAAAGTTGGAATTGTCTAGCCAGTTGTTCCACTTTTTCTCTTTGGTTCCTCTGGTCCTCTGTGATTCTTATTGCACTGGCCTCCAGGTTGCCGAGGAGGCTCAGAATTTCTATGATCTCCTTCTTGTGGCAATGGTTTTCCACCCTGATAGTCTCATTCTTGTCATCTCTTATCTTACTTATCATCATTTTTGTATGTCAGGCTTCCTCCATCGTTTTGTGGTAGAGGGTTTTCCTTGGCTGTGTGGCCCCTAGGTCCCTTATCCCGTCTGCTTCTCGGATGAGTTTCGCCCAGGATTTTTCCTGGAACATGGTATTGAATTCCCACTCCCACCTATCGATGACCTCTTTGCCCTTTGTATCGACCTACTCAAAAAAGGTGCCTTTGGCCTCCCTGGCCGCCTGTTCCATTCTAGTGATCTTCTCGGTGCTTGTTTGAGGTTCCTCGCCCCGAGGCCCCCTCTTACTATGGGTATTCTTCCTTCTTACCATATGTGTATGAATGCAGTGGATTATATCTTGAATTCATCCTCCACTTCTAATCGCCCCTTCCTGGTCTCTGAAACTTCTTCTCGTTGGTCTGTATCTATCCCTGATGCTTCTTCTTTTAAGGTGTTTTCCGGGATGTGATATTATCCTGGTAATCATGGTTCTCCCATAAAGGCATACCTTTTGGTCCTTTTTCACTGTTTCAAAGTGTGTGTGCTTGGGAATCCTATCGTCGTCCCTGTGCCAATCCTTCGCCTTGCATGTTGTACACTAATCATTTCCTCCCATAAGACCTGTGTGTGGATGAGGTGTCCCCATTCCTACCCTCGGGCTATCCTTTTGATCTTCGTCCTTTTCCGTCTGTGTATTACCCTTTCCGCTCTCCCACGGCCAACCCCTATACTTCATTATATTGACTGGATCGTGGTGTCATACCGCCTCTTGTGGTGTGACCGTGATCTGCATTGTAACTCATGTTAAAATGGTGGCCTATCGAATTCTACCTGGATTTTGCTTGCCCTTCAATTAATTATGTGCCTCCATCCTCAATGTGGTCATCCATACTTCAGCTTCCGTCATAGTCCTTTGTCGCTAGTTTGGTGCAGTCCGTCCGAAACTGGCCATTCGGGATGTTACTCCATGTGGAATCCAGATCGAATCCTTCCTTGTCGACCCTTTCATTAGCGATTCTATCCGCTAGTCCATTTGCTGACCTTCGAACCCAACACAAATCCATTGTGATCCCTGTCTACAAATGCTCCTATATTTTTTGCAGGGAGTACGCCAAGCGCCAGTGCCTCTGAATTTTTCCCACTCTGGTGTCATTTTGGAGTTTCTTTACTGTGTTGATGACCAGCATTGAATCTCCTTCCACTATTACGTTGACCATCCCTTCCTGATGCAGTATCTCAAGGCCAATCTCCAGGGCTCCAAATTCTACAACATTGTTGGTTGAGTTCCCCAGAATCCTAGTGTACAACCTGATAATTTTTCCTTGACTATCCCTGTGCCTATCCATCCTGGGTTACCTTTCGATGCCCTGTCAAAATTTAGCTTGAGGGAGCCCTCTGGTGGAAGTTTCCAACTGCACTCACCTATTTGTAGTTGCAGCAGTCGTCTTACCTGATTAGGGTTGCATCCTCCTTTCAGTTGAAAAGCCTCTAGAATTCTGAGATCTTGATTTGTGAGTTCTGCTCCTCTTGTCTGGCAGTTGCGTCTCTGTACCATTTTTCTTGTCATGGTTATTATTGTTTCCTTGATCTTTCCTACCATCCATATTTGGTTCCTGAAGATGTGTCGGTTCCATTCCTTCCATATTGCCTAAATGATCATGCCAGGAATGAGGGTACAACAAAGATTCACCTCTTCGTTTTCGCTGTAGTTTTCCTTCCATGTGTTTATAGTTGCGGAAATATTACCTTTGATCCTATTAGACTGTCTAAAAATGCCTGCCGCCCAGTCCCAGACTTTTGTTGTGTAGGGACATTCATCTAGGAGATGGTTCGTTGTTTCCTCCTTTTCTTCACATAGGTGACATCTTGAAGGGCCTATGAAACCTCTCTTCTTTAGGTTTTCCCAAGTCAGGATTTGGTTGTGTAGTATTAGCCACTGAAAGATTTTTATTTTTGGCCAATGGGGGTTGTTCCAAAGCTTGTCCCATTGATACATCAAGTCTTCTTGGTCCTGGTTCACTATGTAGTGGTGTACTTCTTTCAGATTGAATTCCCCGTTGGCTTTTGTTCCCCCATATCAGTTGGTCATCTCCATCTGTGACTGCAATTTTTCATCTCCCCAACTCCTCCTCCACCTCTTTAACTGTTGTTGCAGTCCAGTCTCTAGTCTGTGGGGTGAGAGTGTTCCAGATTCACCATTTGTTGCGATCTGTTTCTTGTTTCCAGTAATGCTAGACTCAAGTTTTTCCTTGCGCCATCATCTCCTGTTGGAGCACCTCCCAGTCTGGTTTTTCCATTATGGGTTCCTGTTGCCAGGAATCCTCCCAGAATCAGGAAGTTCTGCCATTCCTTATTTCTCAAAAGTTGTGTGTCTAGATCCAGGTCTTGTTGTGCCAGGCTAAGTTCCATATGGCAGAACCTTCCCTGGTGCCTCTGAAGCGGATTTTTTCCTGGTCAAAAATGTTCGGGGCATACTTTTCCTTCCATAGGTTGACCCATGGCGTGGTCGTTTCTTTGACCCATCGCCACTATATTTTCTCCCCATAGGTGTCATTGGTCGCTTGCGGGTTGTGTCGCCCCAGTCCTCCTTTTCTTTTTGGTTTACAAACCTTCTCCCAAGCCACTAGTGCCCATTTTTTCCTCGTTTTCGCTCCTCACCATAAGAATTCCCTTTGTATGGTTCTTATTTTTTATAGAATCCCCTTGGGGGCTAGGAAAACTAACATCATGAAGGTTGGGATAGCCTACAAAACTGACTTGGTTAGTATAAGTCTTCCGGCTAGGTTGAGGGATCTGTACATCCAATTTTTTACCCGGTTTTGTAGCTTGTTGACTATTCCTTCCCAAGTTGATAGCTTGTAGGATTTTTCTGTCAGGGGGATGCCCAAGTAATTGGTTGGGAGGGCTTTGCATTCAAATCCCAAGATGTTGTCCAAATTCCTTTGGATAGCGGGGTTGGTATTAAAGAAGAAGATCATAGATTTGGACTGGTTTATCTCTACCCTCGAGGCTTCCCCAAACTCGTCTAAGATTTGTTTGTAAGTTTTCGCTTCCTTGACAGTGGGCATGCCATGAAGTAAGGTATCATCCATGAACTATTGGTGTGTAGAAGTTGGGAAATTCTCATAGGGTTTGATACCTTTTATTTCCCCTATTGCGGTCGCGCTTTTTATTCTTCGACTGATTCCTTCCATCATTACGATGAAAATGAATGGAGACAGTGGGTCTCCCTGTCTAATGCCTCTCGTGGGCCATTAAGGTTTGGCATGGGCTCCATTTACTAGTAGCGAGAAGCTTGTTGTGGATACCAATTTGACTATCCATCTGATCAAGTGTTGGGTGAAGTTGAAGGCTTCCAGGGTCTTGACCATATAGTGCTAGTTGATTTTGTCATAGGCTTTTGCTAGGTCTAGTTGTATTATCATTCCCCCTCTTTTCTGAAGCTTCAGGGTGTGGATAAGTTCGTGAGCATGGATAATATTGTCCATTATTTGCCTACCTTCCACGAAACCTGCCTGCTCTTGTAAAACTAGTGTGGGTAAAAGTGGTTTCAATCTATTTGCTATGACCTTGGAAATTATCTTATACACCACATTGCACAGCGCTATAGGTCTGTAACGATCGAGGGTTTTGGATTCATTTTCTTTGGGGATGAGTGTAATCATTGTAGAATTTAGTTCTTTTAAAATGGAGGCTGGCCTTCTAGATTCTTCCACTACCCTATAAACTTCATGTTTGACAACTTCCTAGCAGGCTTTGAAGAACTCCACTGTGAAACCATCTGGGCCTGGGGCTTTTCCATTAGGCATTTCCTTAAGTGATTTATCTATTTCCTCCTCCGAAATGGGCTTCTTTAGGTTGTTGTTTTGTTTGTCTATTACCAGGCATGGTATATGTTGGATTACCTTTTGTATGGCCTCTGTTCTATCTTGGTTGGGTTCCTGGGCTATCCCTTGGAAGTGGTTTACCAAAGTTGTTTTGATTTCCTTATGGGATTCTCTTTCTATGCCATCCTGGTCCCTAATCTTCAAGATTTTGTTGTGGGCTCTTCTTTCCATGGTTGTTCTATGAAAAAACTTGGTGTTCCTTTCTCCTTCCTTTAGCCATCTGATCCAAGACTTTTGTCACTAGAGAGTTTCTTCTTGCTGGCACTGTTCATCCCATTCCTAGGTAATCTAGATCTCCTCCTTTTTCTGTTCTTCATTGTAGCCCTCTGAAATGCAGGTTTCCTGGTGCTTTTTCATTTTTTCTTCAATGTTGTTCTTCTCTTGGTTTATATTCCCAAAATTTTCCTTGTTCCACTCCTTGAGCCTATATTTGATATGTTTTAGTTTTTTGTAGAGTTTGAAAATCCTTGTCCCTTTCTCTGGTTTCTCCTCACACCACCATTGTTTGATTCTTTCCTTGAAAGTCAGGTGTTCCATCCAGAATTTCTCAAATATGAAAGGTCTGTTCTTTGGTGTGGTCTGGAAGACTACTTCCAGTTGCACTGGCTAGTGATCAGATCCCCCCCATGGAAGGATGTTGCAGTCTAAGGTTAGCCCCTGCATAATGATTGACTCTGACACTAGGAATCTGTCGAGTCTTGTTGCTACCTGATGCTGGCTCTTTCTCTTATTGTTCCAGGTGAACTAGCCATTATTGGTTTTCAGATCTACCATCTCCACTGTGTCTATGAATTTTGAGAACTCCTCCACATCACTATCCAATCTTCTTGTACCTCCTTTTTTCTCCGCAAGTGACGTGATGATGTTGAAATCCCCAGCTAGGATCCAATGGAGGTTGTTGGCTCAGTTTTTAAGATATTCTAGGTCTCTTAGCATTCCTCTCCTCTCCTCTGACACCTGGGGTCCATACACATTCGTGCATAAAATCACCTATGTGTTCACAATGAGTTGCATGCAGACTGTAAGGGTATGCCTTGTCGCTTCAGCTGTTATTAGGCTTAGTACTTGTGGGTTCCACTAGGTGAGGATACCTCCTACCATTTGGTGGCCACCAATAGCCACCATCTTGTACTTGTGCCATTTTTTTTGACTGATTGTTTCCATTCTGTCTGTATTACGCTTGGTCTCTTGAATAAAGCAGAGATTCTGTTGTCCCTGTTTTAGTATACTTCTAAGGATTCATTGCTTTCTTGGGTTGTTTACGCCTCTTATATACCAAGTTATAACCTTCATTTAAACTTACAAGGGGGAGTTGGGAAAGAGTTTTTTGAACTTACCCGAGTTTATCAGTAGTGCTCCAAGCTCCTGCAGGGCTACACTATTGGATTTCCTGCCTTTTTTCCTCCGTGTCTGCTTGGGTGAGAGTTGTGGTTGTACCTCACCGACTTTGACTCCTAGGTTCCCAATCTCCCCTTGTGTACACTTTATGCCTCTAGCATTAGCTTCCTCCCTTAGGAGGAACAAGTATTGGATGCGGTCAAGTTGCTCTATTGGTACATTGTCCACTCCCTATCTTTTCCATTGCTCTAGTATGTTTGTGAGATCTATCCCTTCCCTTTCCACCGAGTCTCTGAGTTCCGGGTCTTCTATGCCTACTTCGCTTGGTGTCATTTTTTCATTTCCCTGTGCGTCTTGCATGGGGGTGTTGTCGTCTTTGATTTCTCTCTCCATTAGAGTTGCGCAGCTTCCTTGTTCCTTTTGATTATTTGATCAGTCGGTGGGATCGTTTGGTGTTTGTTCTCTGACTTCCTGAAATTTTGTCGTATCCTTCTTAGCTTCTACTTTTTGATTGGTTTTATCCCTTCCTTATGGGGTAATCCAGGCCTCTAGGTTATTCTTGCTTGGGCTTTGCTCTGCTTTTTGTTGGCTCTGCTTTTGGGGTTTGGTTTAACAAACCCATCCTCATCCTATTGTGGTTTGGGGTTTCCTGTTTCCTATTTTTTATTAAGTGGGCATTCCCTTATTAAGTGACCATGTTCATGGCACCTTCTACATCGGAAGGGGATCTGTTCATAATCTATGTTTTGGATCCATTCATCATCCCTGAATTCGAGGCTTATGTCTTTCGAGAGTGCTCCCAACACATCCATCTCTATACATATTCTTGCATAATATGTGTATCTCCTCTTCAGGGTGGCTTATGCGGTCTTTATGTATTTACCCAGTTTATTCCCTATTGCTTCAAATGTAGAGGGTAACCAGTAGTCTAAGGGTAGGGAGTAGAGTCTCAGCCAGACCGGTACCTTTTTGAAGGTGTCTTTTCCTAGGGAGAAATTATCCTTCCATGGATGCATGTACAGTCCTGCTGATGCATGGAAGTATGGTCCTCCTTCAAATACTCTATCTTTTTCCTCCGGGTTTATGAAGACTATTGTGAAGAAACCTTTCGAGCCCAGATGGAGCTCCACTTCCCCATTTGGCTTCCAGTGATATTTGATCCAGTTGCACAACGCTCTCTCGGTGGGCCACAAGCCCATAAATTTGCAAATTAGCGCATGCACCTTCATCTGATCCCTGTAGAGTTGCGTATGTGGATCCTCCAATATCACCTTTGGTATCAGTGTTGCTTTGGGTTTGCATGGGTTGCGCCCTTCTGCCTGGTTGGTCTTTGTTGTGTCTTGCGTCACATTCTGATTTTCTCTGGCTTCCTCTTCCATGCATTCACTTTTCCCCTTGTTCCTTTCTTGACCTACTCCTGGGTTAGATCTCGAGGTGCCTGTCACTGGTGCCTTGAAAAATATACCCCTTGGCCCTTTCCCTCTGTCTACCACTACCTGTTTGTATGAGGGGGTACCCTTACCCTCCCCTATGGTGCTCATGCTTCCCTCTGCTATGGCCGCTACTGTCAAAAACCCTAGCTTGTGGTTACTCCGAGAAGTTCATAGCTCTAGGTTCGCAAGTTCACCAACTTAACTTTTTAACAAGTGCTTCATTAAGGTCTCATATATTAGATAAATCATCACCCTTCTTCTTAATATCTTCTTTTTTTTCTTTTAACTCCTCTTGAATTTTATACATCTCCTCTTTTTTTGTATCCTTGATCCACTTATTTGAAAATCATTTTTCAAAATTTTCCCATGTGGGGGAGAGTTTAGTACCTTTATCAGAGCTATATCACCACCCGAAAGCTTCACCATTAAAGAAAATTGATGTCATAAAAGGTGTCAAATTAGTTTCCTTTGTCATCCTCAACCATTCCCTAGGATTTATTTCATCTTTATCTTCATCTCCACTAAACATAGGCATCGTCATTGATTCTTAAATGAGTTCTAACCCCAACACTTAACTAACAACCTGTTGACGGGCGAAATTGACCGCTCGTCAACTGGAGGAGTGAATCCGGTCCGGGGTTGTCTAAATAACCCAAGTCATTTGGATTAATCCACTCTGACGGGTTTAGCAGCTCCGTTGGCCGGTCTAAGTCCTACAAAAGTGAAATAAACAAAAGCTAAAGAAACTAACTAAATGAAAAACAGTTGCTGCAAACTATATACAAATCTAATATATATATATATATATATATATATATATATATATAGTTTGCTAACTAATATTTATAAAATAATAAACCTACTTATTAAATGTACAGTGTATCAATATGATTAAATCTCTATTATATTTACAGTATTCACAAAATGCAAATTTTGATCGAAATCTGCAAAATCATATATGAATTGACTTATGACAGCGAAGCTAGTGTTTTTTTATTTTTTTTAATTTTTATGAACACGAAATGAAATGGCAGCTATCTAGTTGCAAAATAAAAATAACAATCTATACAGTGTATCTAAACTGCAGGAAATTCTTGTATTAATTAAACTAATAAAATGAAAATAGCAAACTGACCTGAAATATTATCTCCTATTCGTCCTATGCATAGCATCTACGTTTGATGTTTGATGAGGCCAACCCGCACCAGATTTTCCAAATGCTTCACGTAAACACGAAGCAATAACACTTTGAATGCTAATGACAGAACAAGTAAGATATGTAGTGACATCAATTTATAAGTTGAAAAATGATCATATTAAGATAAATCTGAGTATGAAAATTTGCATATAATTGTTCATTGAATAAAGAAGATCAATCTTCTAATCATCAAATGTGAACAGATTGATTGTTGTATGTGAAATGAGAGACATAAAAACATGGACACCATATAAATCACATCACATCAACCTGTAACAAATTATGATATCTAAAGTAGTCAAAATTTGATTACAAATAGAAATGAGCAAAACTTGAACAAAAATATGATATATTGAAGCTAAAACCATGCAAATATCCACTTTCATTCAAGTCTGAATAATCACCAATCCATAGTTTCTGCTCCTAGGCAGCGATGGGCTTTAGTTTACAAAACAATACATTTATATAAGCTACAGGATCAAACGTTTCCTGTGGAAATCATCAAATCTGTTGCAAAAAATCATGGGGGATGCAACCTCCCAGATTCTAACAGCCTATTCTAAAACCACACATAAAGAAATAGCATGCTGAGAGATGCCACCAACGATTCAAATCTTCTTTAGAAATCGTATGTACCTATAAACACATAAGAAAAAATGATTTCAGATTGCATTTTGGTTGTAAAAATCAATAAATTCAAATTTTAGTAACTAGCTACAGAATCTCACGATTCTGTTAGCTAGTTATTATTATAACTAGAATCGTGTTTTATCAAATCAATCAAAACATAATAGATGTTATTTGAGCAAAAAAATCTTTGTATTCTAATTTAAAAAGGAATAAAATCATCCTAAATTTATTTTTAAGCACCATACCTCAGATTAAGGGATTCATTCTAATCAAGCAATTTTCGAATTCACAATGGCATTCGTTGCTTCCATGTTTAAAAACAACAGACCCTGTGGATGTATAACTTGCTAACAGACTGCTTGAAGATCCTTTGGATTAATCAAGGGTTCACAAAAGGCTGAGGCACAAGGCTAGACAGGTGAGAGGGGTTCTGAGGAACAGGCCTGGAGAAGTCACAAATGTTTCAACACTTGCAACCAGATCAAAATGCACCTTTCAACCACAGAGAAAATCTGAAATTTGACCTCTAAAAGACAAGCTATATCTCTGTAATGACCCAATTTCTAAGGAAACCACTCGCAATGAAGGTAAAAGGGCTCATTTTGGTTCTGGGTTTTCAAGGGTTTGATCTAATTCAAAACCGTTTGCTCAGAATCGCTCACACAAAAACGTGTCTCTGGGAGGCAATTACGGGGTTAGCCTAAGAAGTCTTCTCTGGCACTATCAAACAATAACAAATTCTGGATACCGTTGGGTTCAATTCTCACTACATGAGCCATGGCTAACAGCAAGAAATCAACAGGGTATTCGGCAATAGGGTTTGACAGAAAAGAAACAGAGCCACTTGCCCTGAGCTTCCCCATCACAATGCAAAGGCAGCAAGGGTGGAGCGTTAATGTTATGTGTGTGAGGATAGTGGTGTAGATCGAGGCTATGCACTAACATCATATCGGATTATACTTGGAACGACACCTTGGTACAATCATAACAGTGCATATCCAAAAAAAATTGATCAAAATGTCAAATGAACCACGATTTGACCCAAAAATCAATGTGTCAAACAAACCATTGTGTCAAAGATTTTATAAATCAACACCAAATTAACAATAGTCAAATACTAAATGGGTGTTGTTTTGTAACCAATGGTGTGTTTAAGGCGAAGGAATTATACCATGAAACAACCATGCTCATAACTAAATGAAACAAATCGGCAATAAACCATAAAAATCAACCCTTTGATGAAATCAATCATGAATTCGACCTGTTTCGTTTTCATACTTGCAGTTATGAAAATAGAATCAAAAAGCAGGTATGTAAAAGGCGACGTATAATGGTGTCATTTAAATGAGAAAGTTTGTGACGAGTAATGAGAAATTAAAAACCCTGTGTAGGCAGCTTATAAAAATAGAGATTGATATGGCTGCCAACACAACCTCAATATATTAATAATACTAATATAAATTAGTTATAATTCTTTTTCCAATATAATCTTCTATGTTTTCTATTTCTAGTGGATTTTGAATCAACTCAATCAGACATTCCAATCCAAATGTATGATAGTTTTGAGTGAACATACCTTTGAAACCATGATTTAGAGTTTTTCTTTCTAGCCGACCTTCCTTCCAATGTATTTATGAAATTTTGACCCCTCTAATTTTGAACTTTTGGCCTGTAGTACTCTGATATGTCTTATTTTCAATACCATATGTCTGACAAAAAATGGGTGTGTGAATTGAAAGTTATGGTAACTTTCCCAAACCTTGCTGAACTTTGGCCTATCCTAGAAAGAAAACTTATATAGAATGCCATGAGTTCAATATTTAATACCAGATTCTAAAAATTGTACCCAAAAAACTATGGATTGTCCTCTTTCAGATGCAACTAATCTCACTAAATTTGATCCGCTCTAAAGAAGATATGATTGCTTTACCTAAAACACATGTTTGAGACTAGTTATAGGACTAGTCAAAAACCATATCTTCCACATGGTATATATCAAAAAAATTAATGACCCAAAATCTTAAATTTGCAGTAGAGATACCTTGATATGTCTTATAAATAACCTACAAGTTTCACTATCTGAATCTTCCCAGAAAAAAAAAGTTATAGAGAAAATTCTAAGATGAGTTTCGTGTAGAAGAAAAAACCTAGGATCAATGCTCTAATACCAAATGTAATGTACCAAGTCCTTAAGATATCATAATAAACGAGAAGTACACACCATGTATAGAATGTAAGCATGGAACACAACTCCAAGATAGATAATGTATACAATAAATCCTTAAAGAATAGGAGAACCTCCTCCAAATAACCAAATACATTAATACATCACAATTCGCATGTCCTCAATAATTAATACATGATCTCTATATATACCTATTCACACCTACACATGAGGCCCCTTTACTATTAGGCTAACCTTATTACATATATATTTACACATTACATGCACATTTAACCTCATATATGCCCCCCCTTGGGATCATATCATATACAGTTAACCCTATATATGACCCCCTTGGGTCATAACACAATCGTTATAAAATCATCATAGATTATGTTAACCAAAGATTTCTTAAGTACTGAGAGGTATCAAAATGAAAGTATCACAATAATATTTTGGTATTTAAAAAATATGGGGTTAAGATGAATCCACATGGATGTATGTGTGTGTCTGTGTTACACACATACACACGAACAAACAAACATATAAACATATCTACACACACATTTGTATGTATGTGTACATACATACATACATATATACATATTCTCTTTTATTATTATGGTTGACATTTTATTTTTCATTTTTGTGCTATGGATCAATTTTTTTTCTTTCATTTTAATTTATTAGTATTAGGTTACATTATACATCTCATATGTAGTAGGTTGTAAAACACATCTTGTTTCTCTTGGTGCAACAAGGTTATTTTGTGACAACATAATGGCATTAGATTGACAATGTGACAAGGTGATGATATGACATGTGACCAAGAACTCATGAAGAAAAATATAATGGAATTAGTTAATATTGACATCAAATTTCTAATTTCACCATAGTGAGATAAGGCTTATAAATGCATTCCTTTTTAAGGAGCTAAGGGGTAAAGGAGGTTGTAGAATACACCTCATTTCTCTTAGTGAAACACGGTGATGTTTAGACAAGGTAAGGTAATTACATGAGAGTGATAATGTATCAAGGTAATGACATGACATAGTGATGACATGACATAGTAAGCAAAAACTCTTAAAACAAAAATTAACATGACATGGTCTATTATTATTGGCATCCAATTGCTAATTTCACCATGATGGAATGAGACTTATAGATGCATTTCTTCATCCAAACACCTTTTAATAAAACAACCATAGCAAAAAAATATTGAACACTTTCCAACTTCTTTCCTCTAAGCTTGCTTCTAAGCTAAGTTCCCTTATAAAAGCCTTTAAATATATTAAAAAAAAACATCATAGAAGACACACCATGACATATAGGAGGATAACTTTTAAAGATGCAATTATAACGATTTTAAATAAAAATATAAAATCCAATAATATTTTATCATTTTAAAATAAGAAGTATCATAAAGAACTTATAATATAATCATTTGAAATAATAATCATCCTAAAGATGATACTCCACACTAGCAAGATCACGTGCTTAGGAAAATATTATTCTATACATATCAACATATAAATTCTTAAGCTAGGCAAAATAAAAAGCACCCATTCAACTTCATAATAAATAATTAAATAACATTTTTTATTATTCTACACATCAACACAAAAAA
>JASDQU010226806.1:0-17371 GCA_032191745.1 Picea mariana | reverse complement strand
ATGCATAATGCCATGTATGTTTCCTGCAAGCACATAATATCAGATTGCAATGTATCATAGTCATTGAGTATATCATCTAGGTGTGCATTTAAGCTGCATGTGTTAAGTGACATAATTGATAGAGATGAATTTGTTTGTATGAATTGGTAATCATAGTGTAGTTTCCATTTTGCGGTGGTCCTGAGTCGTTCCATTTCAATATCAACTTTATGTTTGACTTTGAAGTTATCTTTTGTAAGAGGACTTAGTAAATATAAGGAGTCTATGCTTCTGACACAGGACAATGCTGTGTATACAAGTCCATGTATCCAAATTCCAGTAGGCTGAAATGCAACATTATCAAGTGTTAGTCCTTGTGATATGTGGACTGTACATGCACATGCAAGTTTAATCGGAAACTGTTTTCAAATTTTCAGTCAACCTGTCTTTGCTGATGTCGATACTGGCTTTGATATTCGCAGAATAGGTGTCCAACCGCTTCCAGTGTTTGTATTATATAGATAAGACAACTTGCTTGCTTATCGCTTGCCTATATGCGGTTCATGGAACTTAATCCAAAGGACATCAATTTTTTTCTGTTTTCGTATAGCCTTTGAATAATCCATCTGCACCATTGACCAAGCCATCCTGTGAATCATAGTTACACGCATGTATTTCAACCAACATTTCTAATTTGAGAACAAGCTGCAAAGGTAGAGTGGCTGTATGTTCATGATGTGGCACATTTCCATGGTTGTCTTCTTCCAGGTCAATTGAATTGATGATGATATCATCGCCAGGCATAAGCGATATCATATGGCTGTTATGCATTCTGACATCCTTATTTTTGTAGAACAGGTAAGGGAACGTTGGGTCTGTTGGTGCAGGCTGCAAGCACCTCGAATTCATATATGTTATGTCATCATATGTTTGGCTATTTGTCCGCATTCTGTTCAGAATTGCAATGAATGTTTCATCTGTCTGGCGCATTCTAGTATGCAATTCAAAGCATTTTATATTGTCTCTCTATAAGTTATGCGTCATTGTTTCCATGTTAACGATAGGTTGTTCAAATATCAACGAATCTTGGATGGGCTGTGCCTAGTAAAGATCCCCACATAATAGCATGTCAATGTTTCCAAAGTATTTCGTGTGCACCTGTTTTATTCTTCTTAGTCGACTGTCAATGGAATACAAGAACCAACTTCCAATCAAAGATGCTTCATCTATAAAGACAAGTTGGAGTTCATCATAAAGCTTAGACAATGTATCCAACATTTCCTTGCTAAGTGGAAGAAATTGTGACTTGTTAAAAGGCATTAAAAATGCAAAGTGGACTGTTGTTCCACCTGCATTATATGCATCTTTTCCTGTGTATGCAACTATTAGGCCCTTTGGTTTCATAGGATCAGAGGAATTGTTTAAATCATAGATTCGTATAAGAATTTGGAATAGTGCTTTTGTTGTGAATGTCTTGCTTGTTCTTGCTCCGCCTGTAAGGAACAAGTGCACAGGACTGTCCATGTTCAAGCATTTTTTAAGAGCAATGTCATTTACAATTGTTTTTTGTTCTCGATTCAACAAACGTCTAATTCTATGGTATTCATTATTTTCAATTAGGAAATGAAGTTTTGTGACTTGAAAACCAAGATTGATATGTTTTTCACCTCCACCTACTGGAGGACGAGGCAAATCCGCTTGTAAGTCATAGGACTCACAAGGAGTTCTGGTTGTTTTTCGGTTTGTGAATGTCTCATCAGGATTGTCAGGGTTTTCAAGCTCATTAACTGCAATTTCTAGATCACCCCATGTTGGATTAACATTGTAGGTAAATCTAGCTTCATTGATGTGCACTATAGTCTCAGAGGCAACATACGCAACCTCCCATGTAGAGAAGTTATGTTTTAATGTCTCTTCATGTTCATTGAACGGAACGTATAACAACAATTTTTCTCTACAATAGTTTTCATAGTTAGAATGTTTATTGTATTTGAAAAATTGTATCACAAAGGGTTTTTCTCTTTTTGATATGGGCGCACCATTTTTTTGTAATGCGATACAAATTCTGCTAAGCAGATATGCCTAATAGGAGATGGATGCTGAAGGTAATAATCAACAATAGAGCGACATAGGACGTCTTCTGAATTGCTAGGCTCTTGTTCTAGCAAAACCGGTGGTTTAAGCACAAATGTGCATTTAGATGTGTTTATGAAGACATATTTTCTTGAACTACAAGAGAGGGGTAGGGAAAGTGCAATGTGAACTGCTTGCTGAGCAGACATTTGTTGAAGATTAAGCAATGTGTTGCCAAGTGTGCGTATCATTTGTATGGCATCAATATGACTTCTTTCATGTTCTTTGCGTATTCTTCTGAATGCACTTGTCATAGATTTGTCAACCTTTGTCATATAAGAGGTACAGTAGGATGCCACAACATATGCATTGAGCACGTACTCTGCGCATCTGTATTTGCTTTCCACGTAACTGGCATGTCCTTGGAGAAACTGTTGTTCCAAATATGGGAAAGTTTTTGTTTAAGGAAAACTATTGGTTGCTTGAGCATACATTGTATGGCTTTGATGTACTCATCTTCTGATAGATTTAGCTCTGTCAAGAATGCATCGAAGCTCATCAGCTCGTCAAATTCTCCTTGCTCTAGAAATGCGAACAAGGATTTAGATTTCTCAACAACAACATTGTCCTCTAAACTAAGTGGCTCTATGATTCTTGTAGCTTTCATTGGCAGCACGAGAAAGTTATATCTGCAATGCAAGTTTTTTCGTTTTCTACAACTTCTTGTATGGTAATGTCTATGAACTTTGGCAAGTCCTGGATCCAAATGATATGTGTTGCATGTTATGTATTTCTCCACAAATTGTTCTATCTATGATTTGTTGTCAGTTCCATAGACGAGTGCACCCTCTATCCTTAACAATGCATGGTCATGTTCATTTCCCCTATTCTGGAATTCAGTCACAAAAAAGTAGTCTAATATTTTTTTGAAAAACGTTTCATCATGGCATATCAATTGTCTCAAAGCATTTATTCTATGTCTATAGTAGCGAGTACATGTCATTGGGTCTTTTCTTATGAGGTAGTCAATGTGATTGTTTTCCAGTGTATCGGTTTGCTTTTTACATTTCCTGTTCCTATGCTGGTCAGATATGGCAGCTACCAATGGATCCCAACAATGCTTTGCACTTGTAAATGTGACAAAAAATGTTGGCGGGCCCAATTGCCGGATCATTGCAAAAATATTTTTTTTGTTTTGTTGCAAATAGTCAGGAGAGGTGCGAATGTTTTTGAAATCTATGTATCCAATATCAGATTTCAAATTTTTTTCTAGGTTTACTTTGTACTTGACATCATTGGCCAACAAATTTCTTCCTTGTAACTGGCCTTTTCTTATTCGGACCCACATGCAGGAGAGAACTTACTCTATTATTATGCGCATTATTTTGAAAAACAAATTTGTTATGTGATAGGAGAAGTCACCGCTTGAATGTAGCAGCTCCCATTGGACTATTTTATGATAATTGAATTGTTCTGTAATGTCAACGGCACATGGATCTCCATAGAAGAGTGTTGGAAAGTTCATTTCCTCAGCGAATTTGTCCTTGAATATTCCAAGTGGACGCTACCCCTCAGTAGGTGCAATTTCGACAATATTGTCTTGCAAGTCACGAATGCACTGTGAATCAGTGAATCCATGCACCAATGTCTCAGTCGGTGTTTCATTCTCTGATTCATCACTTGTATCAAATTCACTAACATTTTTGAGAGTCTCTACAGAGTTGGCATCCTCTTCTGCAAGAACACTGTTCCAGTTCTCATTTATACCAATGTTATGTGCTTTGTACAGGGCTCTGGAACATAATTCCTTTAATGCTCTCATAACAACATGCACACACACCTTGCCTGTCTGATAGGAATTTTTGTATCGCAAGCGTATTTTAAGAGCCACAACAATTGTCATCGTATCGCTAATGAATTGTGGCAAGGCTTTTTGCACAACATCTAGTTGAACAGGCACATTAATAATTGATCCTGTTAAGCCCATCTGGGGTCGTTTATAGCCCCAAGGCCTGATTTGTGCAAATGCAATTCGCAGAGACACAAGTCTCTCCTCAAGTTCTGTAAGTGCACTTACATCTGCTACTGGTGTATTACATCTTATTTTCTCATGGGTTGCAAATTGTGGCAGTTTTCCATTTTCAAGCGATCGTTTGCATGGAAGACAAATTTTGCCACAGGAAAATGGTTTATCGTGCACTGTCAAGCGGAGGTATTCTGCTTGCAAATCAGGCGTGAAAGACTTACTGTTTTTTGAGAAATTCAATTGTTCACAAATTGCACATGCGATGGAAGGAGTGTCTTTAATTTGTTTCATGTACGTCTGTCTTGCATTTTTCTTTCGTAGGGAAGTATGAGTAGAAAGTGTTTGCTAGTTTTCATTGGTAGTAGTGCATGGTGTTGCTTCTAGGCCACGAAATGTGACAGTTGCATGACCATTCTGGGATATGTGACCGTACCTATTTTTGTTCTGTTGTGCATGAACAAATTTCTTTAGATTGTGATATGTGAGTTTCTCTCTAAAAGGAAGCGCATAAATGTATTTTTTTCTCCCGCGCATGACCTTTTTCAAGTTGTGGTAACTTACTCCATGTTTCTTGTCCAAGGGCACAATGACCTGATGGCAACTGGGATGAATTTCACTCTGATTCAGGTTGTCATAGCTTAATGTACGTTTTTTGTTTAAGAGGTGTATGGCCTCATCACAACTAGGACGAATTTTACGCATAACTTTTTTCAAGTTGTGATAACTTACTCTACGTTTTTTGTTTAAGCCCTGTATGGCCTCATCACAACTATGATGAAATTCACGCATGGTTTTTTTGTTCAAGCCCTGTATGGCCATATCGCAACCGGGAGGGGTTTCATTCTCACTAAAAAGCACATGACGCGTATGCAGATTCGATGCGGTTTGGATGGCATGGACATTCAACCCTGAATCAATGATATGTCCAAGCAAAGGTTCATAATGGATATGTGTTGTATCTGTTTTCAACAAGAGGATGTCAATTGATCGATTGTAATTTGAATCAATAGACTAGGAATGGATAGTGCCATCTGGAAAGGCCGACCATACCTGGATATTTACTTTGAACATGATAGACAACCATTGCAAATAGAATCTGCAACCCTCCACATTCTCTTTTTCATATGGCAACACCATGTTTACAAGGCATTCTTGCCAACTTCCAATTGCCGACATATTTTGTAGGAGATATGGCGAAGGGTGCTCATGCAAGCACCTAAAAGTCTATTGGCTGCCGCCTATAATTGCATTGCAAAAGGATTGTATAGTGTAAAGCCACAACGACTGCACATCGAACTCCGCTGCTACCAAACAACAAATTGCATTGAACAGACTATCTCCACAGCTAGACACAACAGTTGTTGCTAGCTGTAAACCATGGGAATCTATGTGATGCATAATCTGTTTCCATTGCGATTCAAGGTCTTTGCAAATGAGGGACAAGTAAATATGAGCTTCTTCAACATTACGTATGGACAATTTTCTGTACAGTAGTGGTTGATAATGATCATTGACAACAATGGCATCATGGAACAAGATGCAATATGGATTTCCAGATGCAGTTTTGTTGAATAGTAAATATCTTGTTTTTCTTGTCAATGACCATATTCCAATTGATATATTGAGCCAGTTAGACAACCACCGTATACAAAATGTATCTCCCCAAAGTCCCCTTTCATGTGCAGGCAGAATTAGGGATGTAGACAACCGCATCTTTGAAACATACATTTGGACATCATGTATTCCATGCAATTGCTGAAGAAAATTAGATTCCAGTTCATATTCATACGACTCCAATGCCTCAGTGTCAACATTTTTTAAACAACCCAAGAAATAATCTATCAATCCATTGCGCAGGTCATTCGAGGAATAGCGAAAATGCAGTAGAACCTGAAATGCATCGAAAAGGCAATCCCCTATAGTATACGAGAATGCATCCAATCTAAAAAGCCCATTGCTATGCAAAACCCAGTCAATGTTGTCATGTATAATGGAGTGTGTATCTATTTCATACGACTCAACATCTATTACTTCTTTCATCTTTTGAATTGTCATTTTGAAGTTGTTTGTTAGATACTTTTAGTTTGCATGAAAACAGAGAAAAGGGGAAAAAAAGAATAAAAGTAGGAAAAAACAAAAAAAAGGAAAGCAAAATAGGAAAACAATAAGCACAGAGCTAGGTACCAATATCCGTATGTATCTTTCAACCTTCTTCTTGTCAACTTCAATCCCCCCTAGTCCCCATAACAGACGAGAAGAAAACAAACCCACGCTGGAAAGCGAACCAAACAAAAAGAAACAACGCAAATAAATAACACCATAAATTTACTCAACAGAAAGATCACCTTGAACCTATTCATGGCGTGCATCCTACAAGCTTCTCAGAGCCAGAAAAAAGTTCTGCAAAATACAAAGGACAGGACAAAGGCAATAGCTGGATGCAGTTTTCCGACCCACAGAATAAAACCATTCCCTGCGTCTATGCCCCGACGGATGGTTCCCTCTTCTGATAGCTCTGAACTACTTTTCGAAAACCCCTTTGCATTGCAATTTTTGAAATAGCTATGGACGTGGCAGCCGACATATGAAGACGCATGGTTTCCAGGAACAAAAATTAAGAGCACATAGAAACATTGTTTGCAACAGAATTTCGAGGCAGGGAGTCCCACCATTTAAAAATACCAACGAAACGATGACATTAAAACTTACCTGTCAACGAGGGATGACAACAGCTCAGACCCAAAAACTGCAAACTTCAACAATAGGTCCAACAACTTGCAAAGTTGAAGAAAAACAAACCAGTGACAACCACAAAGAGATCCAACTGCAACTGCAGAACCTCAACTTTGCAAAATTGAATCAAACAAGAACAAGGATCATGGAACAAACCAGCGAACAATCATCGACCACTGAACCACTTATGCCCCCGTAGACCAATTCAACATAATTTCAATGCAAACAACACCATAAAAAAATGGAACGAAACTGTATTGCGACGCCTCTGTACAATAAACCTTTAAGACTGCCAGACCTGTTAGGTAAACACTTAAGACTGTCAGAACCGTCGAAAAATGTAGTCTTGTGCAAACATTTAAGAAAAAATGCAGCGTGGTAGGTCTCTTCTCTCGAAGAACGTAAGAATAAAGCAAAAATCAGACATAGTAACATGCTAGAGAATGTATTCTACCTAGCAAAAAATGCTAAAACAAACATTCGAACTAATGCTAGCATTAATCCACCTTCGACCAATGCATAAGAAAATATATGATTCAAAAAGACCATAGACGATGAAATACGTTGGATATGCCAACATATATAACATTGGGAATAGCGAAGCCAACAATAAGACCTCCAATCCGTTGTCCAATCAAATCATGACAAATATGGTACTTTGTATTATATAAAAATCGGTGTTTCGAGTTTCGTGGTTCCAAAAATAGATAATATGGAAATATTTGTGGTCAATGGAAAATCTAATACGAGGTCAACGAATTATCGATCGCTATAGTCCCTCTATGCCTACGGTAGGGACTAATAATACATCGCCACAACCAAATTTTATTAGTGCTTTCTTTTTGTTTACTTTTCAACATTGTAGTTTCTCTTAATCTTGATCATGTTCTGTTATTTTTACAAATTAAATATATTTAAAAAATGAATATTTATTACAAATAATCATCCCTTTAATACAAATAAAAATAAAAATAAATGGAATATTTATTATTAGCGAGAGCTATTTCTATTTTGATGCTTTTTGAGGGATAAACATAAACATATTTCTTTACCCCCTCTACTTTCGCTTTCTGGTTGCTTTGCTTAGTCGTTTTTCAAAAAATGTCTAGGTGCGCAAGTTGGCAGACTCACGGGTTCACATTTATAGTCATGCTTTTGTATCACAAGTACGACCGATAACTTCCTCATTCCGCTTATATTATAAATTTTGAAGAAGCCTTAAAAACTAATTTAGTTATAAAAATAAAAAGGTTATTTTATATTATTAAGGGTTGATCATGTTAAAATGAAATGTTCATTATACCATTAACTTTAGGCATGGTAATTCTTACTTTATTTTCTTAAAATTTAACTTCTGGATTACTATCTCAAGCTTCTATATAACCATTCACTTACATATTTTAATAAGTTTTAACAAAATTTAAATTTTATGGTCTCAAACTCCAATATAAACATTATCTTTCATAAATATTTTAATAAAATCTAGATATTTATTTTAATTTTAAACATGTATTTTTTTAAAAATAATTTTAATTATTCAAATTAAAATGAATAAATTTTTTATTTATTAATAATTTCATTATTATAAATTTTATCTTAATTTTACAAGAATATAAATTTAATATAAATATGTTTTTTTTATATTATTTTCATAATTGAATTTTAAAAATTTTAACCTTTTTTTTAAGTTTATGGTAAATAACTCTAAGTAAAAATCAAAAATTATTTTTTTAATTTAAATTTCAAATAAAATTAACAAAATTTGAAAATAAGAATAATTAATTTTAAGTTTTAAAAAAACTTTACTATGTAAAAATTAACAAAATTTGAAAATAAGAATAGTTAATTTTAAGTTTAAAAAAAACTTTACTATGTACTTTTTATTGATGTCTAATAAAGTTTCTCATCTATATAAATTTAGTTGTATTTTTTGGGTGATATCTAATAAACTTTGAATGGGATAAAAAAATTGTATTTATTATTATTATATTTTGCATGTTTGTATTAGTAATATATTAATTGAATTTAAAAGGTGTGATATATTAAATTATAGTGATATGTGTTTTTTATTTTGAAAATACGAGGGAAGGTGTAAGATTGGATGGTGGGATACACCCAATAATTGTCTTCATTGAATCTTCATCCTTTAATAAATAAGTTATTCAACTATTAATTACTGATGAGAGATATTGTTGACGGATGGTGATCCCTATCAACTATCTAACATTATCTCAAAAACATTATTTCTAAATATTAAATATTAATATTGTACAATTTAATTACATAAAATTATTAAAGGATGTTAAATCCGTTTTTTTTTTTAATGTATGATCGATATAAACTTCGTTCTCTTTTATGAGGTGATATCTAATAAACTTGGAATGGGATAATAACTGTGTTTATTATTGTTATATTTTGTATTTTTGTGTTTACTATTATTCATTTTTTCGAAAAAGCTTAGGTGCGCGGGTTGGCGAACTCACAGGACTAACGGGTTCACATTTATAGTCATGCTTCTGTATCACGAGTCCGACCGATGACTTCTTCATTCCATACTTAGCCACTTTTTGGATCGCGGGTTTCCGAGCTGGCCGGCTAAAAATTGTGCTTCGATTGTTCCGTGTCCTCCAAACAACACCTAGAGTTCTGCAATATACAAATTGACACTTGTACTCCCGGACTGACGGACTGAAGATTGCGCTTATATTATAAATTTTGAAGAAGCCTTAAAAATTAATTTAGTTATAAAAATAAAACAAAAAGTTATTTTATATTATTAAGGGTTGATCGTGTTAAAATGAAATGTTCATGATACCATTAACTTTAATTATGGTAATTCTTACTTTATTTTCTTAAAATTTAACTTCTCAATTACTATCTCAAGCTTCCATATAACCATTCACTTACATATTTTAATAAACTTCAACGAAATTTAAACTTTATGGTGTCAAACTTCCATATAACCACTAACTTTCATAGATATTTTAATAAAATCAAGATATTTATTTTAATTTTAAACATGTATTCTTTAAAAAATAATTTTAATTATTAAAATTAAAATGATAAATTTTTTATAATACTTTTTATTTATTAATAATTTCATTATTATAAATTTTATCTTAATTTTATAAAAACATAAAATTTAATATAGTTGTGTTTTTTTTTTTAAATATTTTTATAATTGAATTTTAAATTTTTTTAAAGTTTATGGTAAATACACTATGAGTAAAAATCAAAATTTATTTTGAATAATTTATTTTTTTTAATTTAAATTTCAAATAAAATTAACCGTTGCAAAAAAAGATTATCCTCAGTTTAATTGTATCATGGACAAGTGCAAAATATGCTCAGATGTATTAATTTGATATAATTTAAACTAAATAGTTCAAATTCGTTTGTGGCAATGCCATAGCCAAAGAATACATCACCACAACCAAATTCTATTAGTACTTTCTTTTTATTTACTTTTCAACATTGTAGTTTCTCTTAATCTTGTTCATGTTCTGTTATTTTTACTAGTTAAATATATTAAAAAAATGAACATTTATTACAAATAATCATCTTTTTAATACAAATACAAATAAAAATAAATGGAATATTTATTATTAGCAAGAGTTATTTCTATTTTGATGTTTTTTGACGGATAAACAAACACATATTTCTTTTTCCCCTCCACTTTAGCTTTTTGGTTGCTTTGTTTAGTCGTTTTTTCGAAAATGTCTAGGTGCGTGGGTTGACGGACTCACAGGTTCACATTTATAGTCATGCTTCTGTATCACGAGTCCGATCAACGTCTTCCTCATTCCATACTTAGCCACTTTTTCGATCACGGGTTCTGGCGGGCTCAAAATTGCACTTCTATTGTTCGGTGTCCAAACAACACCCGGTTTCGTGTCTTCCAAACAACACCTGGAGTTTTGCGATATACAAATCCACAGCCGAACTACCGGACTGGCGGGCTGAAGATTGCGCCTATATTAAAATTTTTGAAGAATGCTTAAAAAGTAATTTAGTTATAAAAATAAAAAAGGTTATTTTATATTATTAAGGGTTGATCATGTTAAAATGAAATGTTCATGATACCGTTACCTTTAATTATTGTAATTCTTACTTTATTTTCTTAAAATTTAACTTCTGAATTACTATCTCAAGCTTCCATATAACCATTAGCTTACATATTTTAATAGACTTTAACGAAATTTAAACTTTATGGTCTCAAACTTCTATAAAACCATTAGCTTTCATAGATATTAAAAAAATAATCTAAATATTTATTTTAATTTTAAACATGTATTTTTTTAAAAATAATTTTAATTATTCAAATTAAAATAATAAATTTTTTATAATACTTTTATTTATTAATAATTTCATTATTATAAAATTTATCTTAATTTTATAGGAATATAAAATTTAATATAATTGTGTTTTTTTTAATATTTTCATAATTGAATTTTAAAATTTTTAACAAAGTTTATGGTAAATATACTGGGAGTAAAAATCAAATTTTATTTTGAATAATTTATTTTTTTAATTTAAATTTCAAATAAAATAGTTAATTTTAAGTTTTAAAAAAACTATACTACACTCTGTACTTTTGACTATAATTTTTTTGTTGATGTCTAATAAACTTTCTTATCTATATAAACTTGGTTGTATTTTTTTTGGTGATATCTAATAAACTTTTTTTATTTGTTTGCTAGTTTGTCCGTGACCTGTGGGACTAGCTTGTGGCTGAGAAACCGCGACTCAGGGGTATCTAAGCCGTCAAAATCACCCGGGGATCATACCCGGCCTGAGCCACACCAACCCTTAGCATGGATGAATTTTTTGTCCCCGTAGGTTTTGAACCAGTGACTTTAACATCACAGAGTGCCTTAACAACACACTCCGTCACCAACTGTCCTACACCTCGAGGACGATATCTAATAAACTTTGAATGGGATAAAAAAATGTATTTATTATTATTAGTAATATATTAATTGAATTTATGAATAATAAACATGTTTGTATTAGTCATATATTAATTGAATTTAAAAGGTGTGATATATTAAATTATAGTGATAGGTGTTTTTAATTTTGAAAATATAAGTGAGGGTGTAAGATTGAATGGTGGGATACACCCAATAATTAACTTCGTTTAATCTTTATCCTTTAATAAATTAGTTATTCAACTATTAATTATTGATGAGAGATATTGTTGACAGATGGTGATCCCTATCAACTATCTAACATTATCTAAAAACATTATTTCCAAATATTAAATTATTAATATTAAATATTAATATTGTACAATTTAATTACATAAAATTATTAAAGGATGTTAAATCCATTTTTTTAAATGTATGATCGATATAAACTTCCTTCCCTTTTATGAGATGATATCTAATAAACTTGGAATGAGATAATAATTGTGTTTATTATTATTATATTTTGTATCTTTGTGTTTATTATTATTCATTTTTTCCGAAAATGTCTAGGTGCGCGGGTTGGCAGACTCACGGGTTCACATTTATAGTGATGATTATGTATCACAAGTCCTATCGACGACTTCCTCATTCCATACTTAGCCACTTTTTGGATCACGGGTTCTCGGGCTAGCGAGCTCAAAATTGCGCTTCTATTGTTCCGTGTCCTTCAAACAACACCCAGAGTTCTGCGATATACAAATTGACACCCAGACTCCTGGGATGACGGGCTCAAGATTGCGCTTATATTATAAATTTTGAAGAAGCCTTAAAAAATAATTTAGTTATAAAAATAAAAAAAGTTATTTTATATTATTAAGGGTTGATCATGTTAAAATGAAATGTTCACGATACCATTAACTTTAATTATAGTAATTCTTGCTTTATTTTCTTAAAATTTAACTTCTGAATTACTATCTCAAGCTTCCATTTAATAAACTTTAACGAAATTTAAACTTTATGATCTCAAATTTCCATATAACCATTAGCTTTCATAGATATTTTAATAAAATCTAGATATTTATTTTAATTTTAAACGTGTATTTTTTAAAAAATAATTTTAATTATTCAAATTAAAATAATAAATTTTTTATAATACTTTTATTTATTAATAATTTCATTATTATAAAATTTATTTTAATTTTATAAGAATATAAAATTTAATATAATTGTGTTTTTTTTAATATTTTCATAATTGAATTTTAAAATTTTTGACTATTTTTTTAAAGTTTATGATAAATACACTCTCAATAAAAATCAAAATTTATTTTGAATAATTTAATTTTTTTTAATTTAAATTTCAAATAAAATTAACATAATTTGAAAATAAGAATAGTTAATTTTAAGTTTTAAAAAAACTGTATATTTTTTATTATGATTTTTTATTGATGTCTAATAAACTTTCTCATCTATATAAACTAGGTTGTATTTTTTGGGTGATATCTAATAAACTTTGAATGGGATAAAAAAATTGTATTTATTATTATTATATTTTGCATGTTTGTATTAGTAATATATTAATTGAATTTAAAAGGTGTGATATATTAAATTATAGTGATAGGTGTTTTTATTTTGAATTGAAAATATGAGGGAGGATGTAATATTAGATGGTGGGATACACCCAATACTATCTAACATTATCTAAAAACATTATTTCCAAATATTAAATTATTAATATTAAATATTAATATTGTACAATTTAATTACATAAAATTATTAAAGGATGTTAAATCTTTTTTTTTTTTTTAAATGTATGATCGATATAAACTTTGTTCTCTTTTATGAGGTGATATCTAATAAATTTGGAATGAGATAATAACCATGTTTATTATTATCATATTTTGTATCTTTGTGTTTATTATTATTCGTTTTTTTGAAAATGTTTAGGTGTGCCGGTTGGCGGACTTACGCGGCTCACTGGTTCACATTTATAGTCATGCTTCTGTATCATGAGTCCGATCGACGACTTCCTCATTCCATACTTAGCTACTTTTTGGATCGCGGGTTTGCAAGCCGACGGGCTCAAAATTGCGCTTCTATTGTTTCGTTTCCTCCAAACAACACCCAGAGTTTCGCGATATACAAATTGACAACCAGACGCTCGGGTTGGCAAGAGATTGCGCTTATATTATAAATTTTGAAGAAGCCTCAAAAAATAATTTAGTTCTAAAAATAAAAAATGTTATTTTATATTATTAAAAATTGATCATGTTAAAATGAAATGCTCATGATACCATAACTTTAATTATGGTAATTCTTACTTTATTTTCTTAAAATTTAATTTCTGAATTACTATCTCAAGCTTCCATATAACCATTCGCTTACATATTTTAATAAACTTTAACGAAATTTAAATTTTATGGTCTCAAACTTCCATATAACCATTAGCTTTCATAGATATTTTAATAAAATATAAATATTTATTTTAATTTTAAACATGTATTTAAAAAAAAAGTTCAATTATTCAAATTAAAATGAATAATTTTTTTATAATACTTTTATTTATTAACAATTTAATTATTATAAAATTTATCTTAATTTTATAAGAATATAAAACTTAATATAATTGTGTTTTTTTTTTAATATTTTCATAATTGAATTTTAAAAAAATTTAACCAATATTTTTAAGTTTATGGTAAATACACTCTGAATAAAAATCAAAATTTATTTTGAATAATTTAAATTTCAAATAAAATTAACAAAATTTGAAAATAAGAATAATTAATTTTAAGTTTAAAAAAAATTTAATATGTACTTTTGATTATAACTTTTTATTGATGTCTAATAAGCTTTCTCATCTATATAAACTTGGTTGTATTTTATTAGGTGATATCTAATAAACTTTGAATGGGATAAAAAAATTGTATTTATTATTATTATATTTTGCATATTTGTATTAGTAATATATGAATTGAATTTAAAATTTGTCATGTATTAAATTATAGTGATGGGTGTTTTTTATTTTGAAAATATGATGGAGGGTGTAAGATTGGATAGTGGGATACATCCAATAATTGTCTTAGTTTAATCTTTATCCTTTAATAAATTAGTTATTCAACTATTAATCACTGATGAGAGATATTGTTGACGGATGATGATCCCTATTAACTATCTAACATTATCTAAAAACATTATTCCAAATATTAAATTATAAAAATTAAATATTAATATTGTACAATTTAATTACATAAAATGATTAAAGGATATTAAATCCATTTTTTTAAATGTATGATCGATATAAACTTTGTTCTCTTTTATGAGGTGATATCTAATAAACTTGGAATGGGATAATAACTGCGTTTATTATTATTATATTTTGTATCTTTAACCAATCTTAGCTTGCACGTTCTACTGCACAGTCTGTGGGATTGCCGATTGAATTGGAGACAACCATTGAAGATAACGGTGGGGGTGGCCTTTGGGTTGGAGTACCTTCATCATGGCTATACATTAATTTGTATAGGACAACTCATCCCTATATATTGGGGAGAAGGAAACTATTGAATCCATGATTGACTTTACCACTAGCACAGCCACAATTACGTGGCCGATTAACGCTGAAAGGCATATTAAAACGAAATGCGGCCAACATAGAAATGAAACGAAACGCCACCAGCACAGAAATGAAATGAAACACGGCCAGCACAGAAACGTGGCCACCACTCTGTGCGAATATCTTAATATTTTTTAATTAGGTAGAGGTGGCAATAAGTTAGTGAATACAGTAATTTTTAAACACGATTAGGTAAATATAAAAAAGTAAACATGTAAACGGATGTCTTTATAATAGCTCGGAAGTTAATGGATGAAATCAGTGCCATTCATTTATTGTGACGACTAAGAATATTCTAGGCATATTTAATCTCGTCCATAGAAAACGTATTAAGAACTAAAAACCTATTAAATGTGCCCATTGTCAATAGGTGTACGCCTTTCGGTGTAATAATCAAACCAAGGAAAGCTAATAAAAGAATTTACAAGAAAATTAATGAAAGTGACGAAAGCCCTAATAATCAGCAGGAAGTTTGACAACATGTGTTGTTGTTTGCGCTTTATAGTCATATACTGATTAATGTGTGGGGATTATCGCCTTGAAATGGACCGGAAAAGTCAACTGGACTGGCGTGCAACTGGAAGCCAAACAGGGATGGAAACGTCGAAAATCTCGCATTGGCCAAACATGAATGGAAACAACGAAAATCCCATTGAGAATATAGAATTTCGAAACGTGGTTGGACCACCCATAAAACCAAAAGGCAGTCAATGGATTTGGTGAGGAGTAGAGATGGTGCAGGCTTGTTGGGCATGGATTATAGGTTACTTAAATGGCCTCATTTAGGGTTAGCTACATAGTTCCAACTGAATTTAAGACCAAGTTTAATTGGAAAAGAAAAATGATTCGAGTGTGTTTTATTGGAGATGTTTACACAAGAAATAAATTTTAACTTTGGATTGAGGGAACCCACTTTACCTCGCCTATACATCCCCATATACATCAGTAAGCCTTAAACAATATTCTCAGCTTAAAAAAAGGGAAATAGAAGAAAGAAGCCAACAAAAATGTGAATTGCATTTCATTCTATGGTCCAACCACATGAATTTTACGTGGAGCAGTAGCTTGAATAGCCCTTGTCAGATAGGTATAGAGAGGAAAAAATCGACCCCATGACACCATCAAAAGCCTTCTCTACCAACATGTAGAAATTTGGTTTCATTTCTAACCATTCTACTATTTTTTTATTTTTATTTTTATTTTTTCAATATAATTTTTTTATTTAAATATATAATTTTCAAATTTTTTTAATATAATATTACATTAAAAAAATATAGTCTTCAATAATAATATAGTTAAAAATTATAACTTCCAAACATAATTTATATATATATATATATATATATATATAATAATAATAATAATAATAATAATATATAGTTAAAAACAATGAAGAGGAGAATCTTCACCTCCCTACTAACACTTGATCCATGGATGTGAGCGAGCGTTAGGGTTTGTGCAGAGCGAGCATTAGGGTTTGGGCAGAGAGACTCATGACGGCGCCAGGGGGCGGGATCCCCGCCCCCCCTTCGATCGCAGATGCTTTTCGCAGGCTTATTCACAGTCGTGGGAAGCAGACTTCTCCCCCTGAGATTCCGAAATTCATCAAAAAACTGGACGAAATTCCTGAAATAGCCTTACCGGAAGAGAATCCAATGAAGATAGCAGTAGCTCTAGCCAATCGAGGGTTAGTTGGTCAGTTTATGGGACTGTGGCCGTCCACCAAAACCACAGATGATTGGATACAGAGGAACTGGCGGCCGAATCTAGCGAACGGGGTAACCTGCTATCCTGTAGGCCGAGGTTATTTCGTTTTTGAATTCATCACTGAAGAAGATCGAGATCTGGTATTCAGAAACGGTCCTTATTTCATGGGGACACAGGGTCTCTATTTAAACAAATGGTCTCCTGACTTTAATCCATTACTGGACATGCCTAAAGAAGTGCCAGTCTGGGTTAGATTGTCGAATCTCCCCATTCACTGCTGGGACAATGAATCACTGCTAAGAATCGGAAATGGAGTAGGATGGTTCATTGATAAAG
>JASDQU010226804.1:8960-21262 GCA_032191745.1 Picea mariana | reverse complement strand
ATTGATATCATACCAAGAGTGAGTCTATTGAACAAAGAAATGTACAGATTGGCACCTCAAGAGAATGAGGAGGTAAAGAAACAAGTCCAAGATTTGATGGACAAGGGTTTGGTTAGAGAATGATGGAGTCCATGTGTAGTACCAACTATGTTGAGTACGAAAAAGGATGGAGGATGGAGAATGTGTACAAACTCAAGAGCCATAAACAAAATCACCATCAAGTACAAATTTCCTTTACCCAGGATGGATGACTTAGTGGATTGTTTGAGCAGAGAAAATTATTTTTCAAAAGTAGACCTAAAAATTGGATATCACTAGATAAGGATGAGAGAAGGTGATGAGTGGAAAACAACCTTAAAAATGAACGAAGGGTTGTATGAGTGTCTTGGTATGCCATTTGGCTTGAAAAATGCCCTGAGTACATTTATGAGTTTGATGAACGAGCTATTAAAAGATTTTATTATTAAGTTTGTAATTGTATATATGGATGATATATTAGTCTTCAGTAAAAATGAAGAAGAAAATTTGAGGCACTTAACATTAGTAATGAGAAGATTGCAGTGAGAGAAGATACTGATAAATATGAAGAAATCCTCTTTTATGAAGACATAACTCATTTACTTGGGTTTTGTAATATCTTTAAATGAATTGAAGATGGACGCAAGGATGGTGAGAGAAATCAGAGAATGGCCATCCCCAAGGACCATATTCGAGGTGAGAAGCTTCCATGGGTTAGCAAGTTTCTATTTGAAGTTCATTAGAAATTTCAGTGGTATTTGTACACAAATATTAAATACGGTGAATAAGAGAGATAAATATTTTAAGTGGACAAAATAAGTTAAGAAAAGCTTCAAGATATTAAAGAAGAAGATAACCGAACAACCGATTTTGGTCTTTCCATATTTCGGGAAGACATTTCAAGTACAATGTGATGCTAGTGGAGTATCAATTGGAGCAATCTTGAGCCAAGACAATAGGCCTGTTGCATATTTTAGAGAGAAGTTGAATGACACCAAGAGGAAGTACTCCACATACAATAAAGAATTTTATGCAGTAATTCAAGCCTTAAATAAATTGAGGCACTACCTTGTTCCAAAAGAATTTGTTTTGTACATCGATAATCGAGATTTACCATTAATATCCAGACAGAAGAGGTTAAATAAACGACATGCCAAGTCGATAGATTTCATATAAAATATCACTTTTGTCATTAAACATATTTCTGGTAATGCTAACAAAGTTGTTGATGCATTGAGTAGGAGATGTCTGATTCTACAGGAATTTCGAGTGAAAACCTCAGGGTTTGAACACATTAAGGAAATGTATTGTGATGATCCATATTTTAAAGAGGTGTATGAATCATGTGAAAATCATGTGCTTAGAGACATAATTTAGTGGGAAGAGTATCTAATTCAATATGGATTGTTGTTTAAAGGTAGCCAGTTATGCATACCAAAGTAGTTGATGAGAGATAATCTGTTGAAGGAAAAACATAGTGGAGGTCTAGCGGGGAATTTTGGGCATGAAAAGACATTTTCACAATTGAACAACTCATACTATTGTCCAGGTATGAGGGAAGAAGTGAAGAAATTTGTAAACAAATGTAAGATTCGCCAATATGCAAAAGGAAAGCGACAAAACACTGGGTTATATCAACCATTTCCTATTCCAGATAGGCCTTGGTATGCAATAAGTATGGATTTCATGTTGGGATTGCCAAGAACAAAAAGGGGAAGCGAGTCCATATTTGTTGTAGTTGATAGATTCTAAAACATGACACACTTTATCCCATCCAAAAAATCTAATGATGCAACACACATTGCAAATTGTTTTTTCAAGGAAGTTGTAGGGCTTCGCGTGTTGACCAAGAGTATTGTCTCAGATAGAAACACTAAATTTGTTGGTCATTTTTTGAGGACATTATGGAAGAAGATTAGGATGAAAATTTCATTCATTTCAGCGTATCACCCTCAAATAGATGGACATATTGAGGTGGTCAATCAGATTTTAGGAAATTTGCTAAGGGGTCTAGTCATTGAACATCATAGCCAGTGGGATCAGATTCTGTCACAAGCATAGTTTGCATACAATGACTCACCAAACAAGATTATAGGAAAGATTCCATTACAAATATTCTATGGGATGAATCCAACAGGAGTATCATAGTTGAGAGATTTGGAGCATAATGAATTAATAAGTGTTGGAGCAGAAGACTTCGTTGCAGAAAAGAAGAATCTTCATAATCAGATCCAAGAGCATTTGCAGAACAACAACAGAAAATATAAAATTAGAGTTGATAAACATAGGAGAGAAATTCAGTTTGGAGTGGGATATCAATTTTTGGCACATCTCAGGAAAGAAAGGTTTCGAAGGGAAACATATAGCAAACTGAAAATGAAGAAAAGAGGATCATGCAAGATCCTAAGGAAATTTGATGCAAATTCTTATGAGATAGAGATGCCGGAGGATGTGGTTATATCACCTATATTCAACATTTTAGACCCATACCCTTACATGGAGGATGACACAAAAGGATCAGAAGATCAAAAAGAGATCCAGTGGGAGAAGCAAATAGAATATTTGGTAACAAGACTAGGAGGAAGACTTACTTTGAGTATTTGGTAAAGTGGAAAGGACAACCAATAGAATATGACAATTGGGTAAATGAAGAGAATATTCTGAAGCATGGAAGGGTAATGCAAGAGCTCATTGACAGGAGTCCATGAATTCTTTTCCAGAGGAGTATGATGCAGGAGCATCATCATCAACATGTGAGTGGAGGACAACTCAGGGCCCTAGCGCAGATTTTGAAGTGATTTTAAATTTTAAGGATGGCATATCATACAAATATCTGAAAGGGATTGTAATTAAAGTTCTTAAATGATAAGTGGTTGAACCATCGCGTGATATCGATGGAGATTGTATTTTCTTTAATGTAAATAATAGTAGTACATATTTGAAGCATTCACTCTTATCTGTCTGTACCCATCCTTTATTGTAATAAAGACTTAGTGGTTGAAATATTTTACTTTGATAAGATATAACTAAGGTAGTTGGAGGGAAAAATCCTTATGAGTCCTTCTTGTATAATATATATGTATTGTATGCCCAAGGGAGGCTATTGAAAGTTATTGAAGTTGTTATTGTCGAGGATGCTGAAGATTAATACAGTTCTATGAGCCCGTGTACATACCATTTGAATGAATATAACAAAGAAGCATTGATCCAAAATGTTGGGTATTTCTCTTACTGTGTCTATCTGAATGAATGGTAGGATTTTTGTTTAATTATATTCTCTATTATTACATGTTCTTATGTTATGAATGCATTACATGATTGAATGTATGGATCCGTGAGGATTAGATAATATTCAATTCTTTCTCTTCTACGAGCTCATGTAAGGAGAGAATAGTATCCCCAAGTCATGCGTTTACAGAGTCTAATTTGACTTAGAAGCTCAGGACATATAACGTGGAGCTTTATTTGCAAGGAGTGCATAGTTTCCTCAAAGCGTGCATTGACAGAGTCTATTTTGACTCAAAAGCTCAGGAGGGATAAGATGAATCTTCATTTGCACAAGAATTAAGAGGACCACACAAGGTGTGCATAGGTAAAAACACACTCAACGTCATATTATTCAAGACGAACAATTGTGTCATGTAAGAACTGTTGTAAGGAGTGCATAGTCTCCCACAAAGGGGTTAAGTTGAAAGAAACCTATTGTGAGGTGTGCACAGGGTTGACTTTTGGCTAAGTGTCGAAGAGGTCATTTTGAGAGGTGCAAGAAGAAACATTCAAAGAAGATTAAAGTTTTGAGGAGGAACAAGATCATAAAAGGTAGCGGATGGAAATTCTTTAGTAGAGAGGATCCCACTAAAAATTCCCCAACCAATGAGAAAGATCCATTCAGAGGAATCGAGATCTTTCCAGACCATGAGATCTGGGAAATTTACATGGAGGATATTCTTAGAGTCCTTCAGCACTCCATGTATTTGGAGGTTTGGAAGTGTTCGAGGAGCAGGATCGTTGAAGTCCTGAAAAAGGTAGAAGAAATTTGGACCGTTGGATCCAGGAAGGACACGTGGCAGAGATCTATGTTCTTCGAAAGAAAGTGATAGAGGAGGAACAAAAACTATCAAATCTGAAATACTAGGGTCAATCATGTCCGTCGATCTGATAAGGACATGCGTCATCATATCATGGGATACAGAGGTGTGTAATCTGGAAAAGAGAGAGGTAAATTGAAGAACAAATTCCCGAAGGTCATAAGTCATGAAGGTTAGAGTCAACATGAGTCATTGATAAACAGAGGGACACATGGAGAGTGGATATTTACTCCAAAGGATTGACACTCCAAGAGAAAGAGAAGTAGAGGAGCGTTGACTGGATGTCGTCTGAAATAGGAACAAAGGACGCATTTCAACCATCGATAGAGGTGAGCACGTGGTGCTCGATCCGTAACTCCGATTACAAGTCACTTCGAAGAAAAAGGTGGTTGTAACTCTTGGAACTCTTGAATTCAAAGTCTTGAAGTAAATCAAATTCATTGGCTGTCGGAGAAGCATGGGCTGTAGATTTTTGTTCGGGCCATTTCACTAGTCTGGAGTTCAAAGGATGAAGAGTCATCTGCACTCGAAACAGGTGAAGCATGAAGTCACAAAGGGAATGAGGATGAGTTTATAGCTCATGGACATAAGGAAGAAGGGACCAACATAGGAGCTATAGCTTTCCACTCATATTTACCAGAAGCACAAGAGAAAGCGGGTCCAGGGGAATGAATCCTATGTTGGTAACCAAAGAGGGCCTGTGTGAATCAAATTATGGGTCTAGCCGATGCGCGAAGAGTGGATTCAGCTAAGTGAATTGAAGATCCTTAACCGAGAGGTCACACAACCCCAAGGAGAGAGGGGGGAAGTCTACATCATTTCATCCTCCCATATGTCTATGGATGGAATGATATAGACCTCTTCAACTTAGTCTCCATATTCTCCGACAATGTGGTCCAAAATTCAATCAAAAATATGGTATCCCTATCTACAATGATGATCCTTGGTATCAAAAAGTGCGCCCATACATGGTCAAAGAGATTATTTGTTGCTTCTTTTTTATTTATGGTATTTTTACAAAGAATGAGAATGCACATTTTGTTGAACCTGTCAACTACCACAAATAAATAATCATGTCCCTTCCTGGTTGTTGGTAAACTTCCCACAAAATCCATGTAAATGATTTCCCATGGTCAGGTGGGTACAAGTAAGGGATGGTATAGACCTTTCTTCCTATTTTTGGGATTATTGATACAAAAAAGTATACATACTCTAATACATTTTTCTACATATTCTTTCATTATGAGCCAATGCACATACCACCTTAAGTTGGCGACAATATTCCCAACACCAAAATGTCCTACAACCTTGGAGGTGTGAGCCTCTCTGATAAGATGCAATCGTTCACCTTTAGGAGCACAAATATTTTCAGTTTTGTAGAGTAACCCATTATGGAAATGATATTCATCTTTTCTATCAACTTCTTATCTATGAATTTGTCCTTGTAGTTGCTAAAACACCTCCTTGAATTCCTCATCTTCTATGTATGCCTCTTTGTATGGATCATGGGTAAAATTTTGCATGTGCATTAAAGTTACCAAAGTTGTAATATTGGATGTGGTTGGTCATGAAAGAATGTCTACCAACTTTTTTGTGCTACCTTTCTTATACTTATAATGTATAGTTTTTTTAAGCTTACTCATGGAATGCAAATACTATGGTGGCTTGGTGATCTATGTGGATGATGGTATTCTTTCCCATCATATAGTGTTTCAAATTTTTGACAGTGTGTACCAAGGAATATATCTCCTTGTCATAAGTAGGGTATTTGAGAACTAACCCATGAAATACGTCATAATGATAGAAAATGGGCTTCCTCCACAGCTCCCATGGAATACCCACTTGCATCTATCTCCACTTCGAAAATATTTTGCAAGTTTGGTAGTGTGATCACTAGTGCTTGAATGATATTTATTTTTATCTCATTAAAGGCCTTTTCTTTATTCTTCCCCCACATGAAACTCTTACCACTAGTTGTTATGGCATGAAGTGGTGCAGCTACTGTTGAAAATGAAGCTATAAAATTCCACAAGTATTGTGTTGCCCTAAAAAAGCTCCTAACTTCAATGAAATTTGTAGGAACTAACCATTTCATGATGGCCTCCATATTTGCAGGATATATCTTGAGCTCCCATCCACCGATCACATACCCCAAATACACCAAATATTGTTAAGAAAACTTTCATTTCTTAAGATTGGATAACAATTGGTGTTTTTTCAAAGTCTCTAACACCTGCATAAGATGTGAGATGTGCTCCTCCTAGGTAACGATATAAAATAGTATATCATCCAAATAAACAATAACAAATGAATCTAGAAAAGGGTGTAAAACATCATTCATTAGTCTCATAAATGTATCCAGTGCATTGCATAAACCAAATGGCATAAAAAAACAATCATACAACCCTTTTCTTTTCTTGAAGGAAGTCTTCCATGTATCTTCTTCTTTGACTCATACCTGGTGATATCCCGATTTCAAATCCATTTTAGTGAAATACTTGTCATTTTGCAACTGGTCCAATAGATCATCGATCCTTGGCATGGGGTAGCAATTCTCCAGTGAAATATTGTTCAATGCTCTATAATCAATAAAAATTATCCAGGTCCCATGCTTCTTGGAAACAATTATGATGGGTGACCCACAAGGTGAGGTACTTGGTCGAATTACACCATGGTCCAACAACTGCTACATTTGCTTCTTCAGATCATTTTCTTCCATAACAGATTGCTATTTTTTTATTATATTTAGTACACCCCTCCAGGGGTGTCTTCACTCTCATCAACTCATCATCAAACTGATTTTATCTTAATAAAAGTAAGACATATTTCTTACTAAGACTAATAAACTTCTTTTCTTGATTTCCACTTACTAATGAGATCTTTGACTTTCATTTATGCACATTGATGATGTAGGACTTCTGATATTTGATAAGTCAGTATTTGTTGGATCTTTGTATGGATATTTCATCCCTCATATACATGTAAGGGATTCCAAACACTACTTCATATACATCAAGGGGTACTACATTAAATTACAGTTGATCAATACAATCAACACTTATAGAAAATGTAATCTCACACTGTTTCATTACCTTTATCTCTACATCCTTGTTTACCCAACCCAATGTATAGGGGTAGAATGATTGTGAACCTCCAATCCAAGCTTGTTGACTAGATCTATTGCTATGGTATCAGATTGTGAACCAAAGTCTAACATAGCATCTATCTTGATCTTCTTGACCTGAATTTTGATGTGGAAGATATTGGTCATCTCCTTCTCTTCCTGGTGATGAAGGCTACTCAGATTCACCTCCTTTTGCATAGATGTGTAGACAATCTTGTAATCAACATCTGAACTACTTTCAACTTGATTTCTTGAATCTTTGGCTAGAAGGTTATTTTTTTTCCATTCTTCTTGATATTCTTTGGGTTCATCTCTAGATGTAGTTTCCAAAAGTTTTCCTCGATGTGACCATCATTGTTGCAATGATTGAAATGGTTGTTGGAATATTTACTTTGTTGTGCAATGGATGTTGTCTTTTTATATTTTCCCCCTTTCCACTTCTCTTTCCCCTCCTTGGAAGATTCCTGTTGTTCTTTCTACTTCGAACCACCCGGTTACCCCTTATTTTAGCTTATGTTTTCTAGGTACTGTTCTTGTACACAAGCCTCATCCATTGTCCTTGGCTTGAAGAGCATTGTGCCTACTTTCGTAGCTGACTATGTAAACCCCCATGATAGTTGAAAAGTACATATGGGTTCTTTGGAAAGATATCCAGCATGATGGGCATATTTATAAACTTAGTGGTATAGTCCTGTACACTCTTCCCTTGCCTCTTCCTGAAGTAGTGCCACCAAATACATTGGTCCTGTACATACCCGATATGATATAATTGGAACGTGATGAGAGTTTTGAAGTCCTACCATCTAGTTACTAGAAGATCACCCTCCAACCTTAGTGTTTTTGTGTGTCTTTCCCACCAATTTAAATCATGGCCCTCTAACTTCAATATAGAAAATGGAATATTATGCTCTTCCTCTATATGGTGAACGAGGAAATAAACTTCTAGTTGTTGAAACCAATGATTCAGTTTTAAGGCATTGATCCCACCTTGGTATGGCTTTATGTCCACTTTTGATTCCATATTGAATAGAGATTGTGAAGGATTCATGGCACTCAAATTTGGTTGTTCTTTCTCATATTGCTTTTGTGACTCATTTCCCAAGTATTCTTGATATTTTGATTTTCCCTCTTATATGTTCTCTGAGTTAGATCCTCCATCATCTATAAATGATATGACATTATTTTATAGAGCCACCATGAGAAGGTTCATATTGTTACTGATGTCATCGACTTGCACTTCTAACTGCTCAAATATCTCTCCTACTAGATCTCAAGGATTATTGTGAACATAATCTTCTATCATGGCGAGGGTTTTCTGCAACTTCTTCTTAAGTTGATTCCTAGATCTTGCAACTTCCCAAAAATACCCAAAAGAAAAACCTACTTTGATACCAATATGATATATAAGTTGTCATAGATATTTCACTACAACAATTCGTCACACCAAATCAAATAAAATACTGAAATATTCACTATTAAGGTTAATTTCCTTTAGATCTCCAGAATATTTAATTAATGATAAAATAGATTAAACACACAAAAATTATATAAGAGTAAAACAAATTCACACCATGCACAAATCAACACAAGATATGACCTGGGAAACACAATATGAGAGAAAACCCAACTAGAAGATGAGGCTACTCTTCTCTCTTTTCTCTGGTAAATAAATGATGGAAGTACAAATAAAGGGGAACTCTTTGTGGAGTTTCCTTTGAACTGTGGCATGTATGGATGCTACAAAATCTGTCCTCCTCTATTATGCTCACAAAATACCACTCTCATATTTTATTATAACCTATAGAACAAGATACAATGCAAAAGAATGGAACCCCTTCTCCTCCTAGTGGCCCAATTTTTAACATAGCTTGATAGCCATCCACATATAGGATTTTTACTTCCTCAAACTTCAATTGTGATAATTTTTTGGACCTTCTAAAATGTTATTAGAAAATACACTACATGGCCAACCCCATGTGTCTAAGTAATGGAGGATGAAATGGCATCCACTCGCACCATGGTGATCAATATGGTAGGTTAACATGTTGGAGACATAAATTTCCCATATGAACTCTGATTGATGAACAATCTACACCATTGGAAAGGTATCAATGTGTATAATTTAGAATCTTCCTTTGTAGTAAGTTTTGGACAAAAAAAGTTCTATTGATGCCTCAAAATGGCTTCAGAAAATTCATGCCTTTTTTTTGGACCCAAATTTCTAAGTTTGGACCAGCCACCGAAATGGCCCCGCAAGCTGACTCCTGCAATTTTTCCAACCAAAAGTAGTGATATATATGAAAAATAATATAATGATCCAACGTTGAAATCACGAAGGTGGGTTACACTTTCGTGACAATCAGGCGCCCAAAATTCCGAAAAACATTTTTCCGGCAGAACTAATAATATTTTTCGGCCGAAAGATATTATTTTCAGCCGAACTATTTTTCAGCTGAAAACATAAACGTCAAATCGAACGGTGCAATAACAACCCCCTCGATTTGCATGTACAAATTTGGTCAGACGGATTTTTTTTTTTCCGGCAATAAATTTTCGGCCGAACAGTTGTTCGGCCCAACTATATTTCGGCCGAAAACTAGTTCGGCCGAACTATTTTTTGGACAAACAACTATTCGGCCGAACTATCTTTCAGCCAAAAGATAGTTTATATATTACCGACACATCGATTGTGGAATGTTTTGCGCAAATTTGTGTCATGGTGTCGTTTGGTGTATGTCGTTGGTGTTGTTGTTGGAGGTCGTCAGGTGTGTTGTCGTTTGGTGTTGTCGCGAGTGTAGCGGTTGGTCGCGAGCGCAACGGTGGGTCAGAGTCAGGGTCGTCGTTGCGGTTGCAATAGGTACGTTTCAAAACCCTTTTTTTTTTTAGTTTTTGTTATCATAGTTTTTGTTATTGAATTTTTTTGTTATCGTAGTTTTTGTTTTGAGTTTAGTTTTTGTTATCGTAGTTTTTGTTTTAAGTTTTGTTATCGTAGTTGNCAGGGTCGTCGTTGCGGTTGCAATAGGTACGTTTCAAAACCCTTTTTTTTTTTAGTTTTTGTTATCATAGTTTTTGTTATTGAATTTTTTTGTTATCGTAGTTTTTGTTTTGAGTTTAGTTTTTGTTATCGTAGTTTTTGTTTTAAGTTTTGTTATCGTAGTTTTGTTATCATAGTTTTGGACTCAAAAGCTTCAACATCTTTGTCGTCCTCCCGGTTATATAATAGATCTGACTCACCGAAACCACATAGAAAAAGTTCCCTGGGCCTTTGCACCTGCGTTTTCGCTTTACCTGGGTAGATCTACTCATCCAACCCGTTGTTTCTACGTAGATAAGATAGTTGGGCAAGGTTCTCTTCCGTATAGAACTCATTGGTCCACAAAACTATCCTCCTAGATTGGCCAGCTTGTATGTATATTTTCCAACCTACTCAACAACTTGCGTCCAAACGGGTGAAATATTATAAGCCCACGAAGTAGCACGAGGTAGGCCACCAGACCAACCGGCTATCTTGACTGATGAATTTCACTTTGAGGTAGAATAGGTCCATCCCGCATAGGTGGCTCCCTTACTTAGAGGTTATACCTAGGGAGGGGTTTCAAGGGTTGATTAATGGAATAGGTGTGGGGCTCAGTTCCTCTGCTGAGTCAACAATTGGCTTTGAAACTAGATTTGGATATGGATCAGGAACAAGGAGGGATGATCTTGTCGGATCTATGTGTGTTGGTTCAGGATAAATGGGTTCTTAATTACTTGCATAACCTATAGGTACTAGTTATGGTCCATGATTATGTGCTGCTATCTATGCTCCTCTTATTTTATTTGTTTGTGCCTCTGCCATTTCAACTCTCGTTTGGGACACATCTTTAACTCCTACCTTTTTTCATGGTGTCTTAGCCTTTACTGCTACCTTAGCTGCTGGATGAAATCGATAAAATGCCTATGTCTATGCTTGCTTTTTTTTTTCTTCTGGTGCTTCTTTGATTGGATCAGCGGCATCTGGAACAACATATAAATCTCCAACTACAGGTTCAACTGCTGCTTGTTCGGATTCTTAATTTGATGCTTGCTCTGTTTCCTTTCAACACCTAATCACGAAACATATCAAAGTAAATCCAACCTTCTTTACCTGCAATTGTTAACAGATATACCCATATCGTTTAAATGCCATCGATATATAGTATGAGGTATCGTTCAGTGATGTATGTCCCCTGGTTATGCAAGCCGCAAGTATTAGAATATAAGCACATGATCGATCATTGTATAAAATGACCAACATAACTCTGCCAATTTTTGGTAACTGTCCATTCCATCCCATTAATTCTTGTGTGGAGAATTTGAAATTAAGTTCATATAATTTGAAATAAAATTCACATATATTACAATGATTATGTTATCCATCTAAAAGCTCTTAATTCCACTCAACCATTTCATTTCAAAGTTGAAAAGTATAAAATACTGTTAGTATTATTCAGAGCAATGATGGTGCATAGGTAACCAAGCATAAAAGAAAGCCCCTCCCTGTACCCATATTATTGGGTTCACTACAAAACAAGTGTTATCATTGATTAGTAGCTCATTTTGTGTATGATTATTGTTCTAATATGCAAAGTACATGGTAAATGTAGAAAATTGGATGGTCAATATAGTTTGGAACTCTTATCAAAGTTGTAACTTATCACCAAAGTTGTAAATGTAAAATTTTAATATATATGCTATGTATAAATTAGAATGGAATATATAAATGTAAAATTTTAATATATATATATGATATGTATAAATTAGAATGGAATATATAAATGTAAAATTTTAATATATATATGCTATGTATAAATTAGATTTTTGAATAGATAAATGTTATAGGGTTCTTATACAAATAGAGTGCATTTGTGTATGATTGTTGTTCTAATATGTGCAAAGTATATGGTAAATGTAGTAAATTGGATGGCCATATTTATTGTAAGTTTGGAACTCTTATCAAAGTTGTATATATTGCAAGTTTGGAACTCTTATCAAAGTTGTAAATGTAAAATTTTAATATATATGTTATGTATAAATTAGATTTGAATATATAG
>JASDQU010226799.1:0-17371 GCA_032191745.1 Picea mariana | reverse complement strand
CTACCAGATGGAAGCTACAACTTCCTGTGTTCAAGCTCCCACTTGAATCTCTGAGGAAAACAGTCCTCCCGAGCACCTCCCAACCACCCTTAAATATTAATGGTTATATACACATTCAACTTTACAGATAAATCAGTTCTTACCAGTCTTTCTTTGTTCTATAATTCCGGTCTTCTGTTCACTGTTCTGCTACTCTTCTCTTATTCAACAGGTCTGCTCTGTATCATATTTTCTGTCATTCTGCTCTGCTTCTTTCTGTCTATCATGTTGCTCTTCTTCTATTCTCACTCTGCACAGTTCCTTCACTTCTTTCTATTCCTCTGCTCATCTTCTTTTTCTTACTGTTTACTCATTTTCATTCAGAACTATCAACTCCGTTCAGTCTTCCTCAATTTATTTTACACAAACTACCTTGACGATTCCACTTCCCCTTCCAATCAGTAATACAAGGACATATGTCTTGGCAAATGAACCGCCAACTCCTTTGTCATCATCAATCCGTTTCTCTTAACTGATTCATAACTAAAGTGTTAACGTGTGAGGAAGAACAACAACCCTCCGATCACTGCTTGATCCAACGGTTCAGATCAAATCGGGATTTCATATATCGCGATTTCGGCACTTTCGATGACATAATGTTTATGTCCACGGGAGTTGCGATTTCCCGATTCGCGATGTGCTTCAGCCCTCCTTGCTGAGCCCTGGTCCATGTGACCAGTTATCATGTGACTGTCACCATACCTCTCGTCGGGGTTTCGGGGTTTCACACTTCCTGATGTCGAGAGTTTCTCACCTCTCCAATCCCCGATTACCAATGTGCCCCTTTCCATGCACTAGCCCTGCTGGCTATAGCCCTTGGCCCATAAGACCGTCAACACATGACCTTGGTCAAAATCTCATCGGGGTTTCGGCGTTTTAGATGTCATCATACACATGTCTATAGAATTCCCGATCCCCGATTCTCCGATGTTGGAGATCAACGGTCCAGGTATAACCTTGGCTCAATGGCTACAATTGAGTCACGATATCGCATATCGCGAAATCGGGGTTTCTGATGTCAAGTGACTTTGTCATTCCAAAGTCCCGATCCCTGATACTCCATTTAGATAATCAACGGTCCAGATCACTTCTAGCTCAACGGCTCAGATTACATTGCAAAATCGCATATCGCGATTTCAGAGTTTCTGTTGCAGTGTGTTCTTGACATATCAAAGTCCAGATCACCGATGCCTCTGCTGACGTCACACATGGTTTGACACGTGTTAGATCCTACCACGTGTCACTCTGATTCGTGAATTGCATGAGCCTAAAGTGTTAGATCTGCCTGAAACCTGTCATCCTCTGGTTGTGCCACGTGTCCCTGGGTGACTTGGTCTACCGATGTGAGTTGGATCAACGGTATAGATGCACTTCTTATCCAACGACTGTGATTACATCGCGAAATCGCATATCGCGATTTCAGGGTTTTCGATGTCAAGTGATTTGGACATTTCAAAGTCTCGATCGCCGAATCTTCGATGGAGCCTCCAGAATGCCACGCGTCCACATGAATAGACGGTCCAGATCCCATCGGGATTTCACCTTGGCTTTAACGGCTGTGATCAGATCGCGAAATCACATATCGCGATTTYGGGGTTTTCGTTGTCGAGTGAACAAGACATTTCAAAGTCCCGATCCCCGATTCTCCGATGGGTTATCTCTCTCGCAACTTCTACAGATCTGACGGCCCTCGTTCTTTAGGGAAATTTGAATGAGATCCTAYGGTCACTGACTCTTCTCCTCCTGATTATTGCTGTGCTGCTATTCATTGCTATTGTCATCACTGCAACCACAACTGTACTTGCCATCAATGACAAGTATACGCTAATTTTCTTTCTGTTAACTAAAATTGCCAACAACTATACCATACCATGCCAATGATACCATATCATACCATACCATACCATACCATGGCATTTCAAGGAAATACTTACCATACCATACCTCTCCATACCATGCCAAGGATACCATACCATACCATACCAAGGCAAGGCATACCATACCATACCATACCATGGCTTGGAAAGGCAAGGCAAGGTAAGGCATACCATACCATGGCAAGGCAAGGCAGGGAATGGCATGGTATGGCAAGGCATACCATACCATACAATGGAAAGAAAAGGAAAGGCATGGCATGGAAATGCATACCATACCATACCATGGCAAGTCAAGGCATGGCATGGCAAGGCATACCATACCATGCCATACCATACCATACCAAGGCAAGGCAAGGAATACCATACCATACCATACCATACCAAGGAAAGGCATACCATACCATACCATACCATAGCATGCCATACCATACCATACCATACCATACCATACCATACCAATGCAAGGCATACCATACCATACCATACCATACCATGGATTGGAAATGCAAGGAATACCATACCATACCATACCATGGCAAGGCATGGCATGGCATACCATACCATATCATACCATACCATGGCTTCGAAAGGTAAGGCAAGGCAAGTCAAGGCATACCATACCATACCATACCATGGCAAAGCAAGGCAGGACATGTCAAGGCATACTATACCATACCATACCAAGGCAAGGCATACCATACCATACCATACCATACCATGATAAGGCAAAGCAAGGAAAGGCATATCATACCATACCATACCATGGAAAGCTATGGCAAGGCATGGCATGACATGGTAAGCCATACTATACCATGGCATGGTAATGCAAGGCATGGCATGACATGGCATGGAAAGACAAGGCATGGCAAGCAATGGAAAGACATGGCATGACATGGCATGACAACACATGCAAATGCAAGGCATGGCATGGTAAGGCAAGGAAAGAAAAGGAAGGTAATGAAAGGCATGGCATGGCATGGAAACACAAGGCATGGAATGACAAGGAAAGGAAATGCATGGCATGGCAATGCAAGGCAATGCAAAACATGACATGGCAAGACATGCAAAGGTATGGCATTTCATGGCATAGAATGGAAAGGTGAGGAAAGGTAAGGCAAGGCAAGGACATACAATGCAGGGCAAGGAATGGCATGACAAGGCATGACAGGAAAAGGCAAGGCAATGCAAGTCATGGTATGGTAGGGTATGCACATGAAATGCATGGCATGACAAGGCAATCCAAGGCAAGACAATACAAGGACAAATATAACAACCCTTAAAACAAGTATTCATTAAATGAAAGGGGGATAAAAATGCAAGCTTAAACTAGGGTTTAGATAACAAATGCATGCTGAAATGAAAGATGACACATGAAATCCCTAAAATATTCAAGACATGACATCCCTAAAGGGATGAGAATTATGATAGAAATGTAATAAAAGGTGTCAAGGTGTGTTACTATGGTTTAATTGTGAGGCATGGAAATGGAAAGGAAAGGCATACCATACCATACCATATCATACCATACCATGCCAAGGATACCATATCATACCATACCAGACCATACCATACCATGGCATGGCAAGGCGAAGCATACCATACCATACCTTTCCATACCATTTCAAGGATACCATACCATACCATACCAAGGCAAGACATACCATACCATACCATACCATGGCTTGGAAAGGCAAGGCAATGCATACCATACCATACCATACCATACCATGGAAAGGCAAGGCAAGGCAAGGCAAGGCATACCATACCATACCATGGAAAGGMAAGGCAAGACAAGGCAAGGCAAGGCAAGGCAAGGCAAGGCAAGGCATACCATACCATGAAAAGGAAAGGAAAGGAATACCATACCTTGGAAAGGAAAGGCATGGCATGAAAATGCATACCATACTATACCATACCATACCATGGCAAGGCAAGGAAAGGCATGACATGGCAAGGAATACCATACCATACCATACCATACCATGGAAATGAAAGGAAAGGTATGACATGGAAAGGCAAAGCATGGAAATTCATGCATAGCATGGAATGGTAAGGCAAGGCATGGCATGGCAAGGAAAGGCATGAAAGGGCATGTCAATGAATGGCAAGGCATGACATGGCATGGCATGGAAAGGCATGCAAAGGAAAGACGTGGCATGTAAAGGAAAGGAAAGGCAAGGCAAGGCAATGCAAGTCATGACATGGCATGGAAAGGAAAGGAAAAGAAATGCAAGGCATGACATGGAAAGACAAGGCAATTCATGTCATGGAAAGGAAAGGAAGTGCAAGGAATGTCATGGAAAGGCATGCAAAGGCAAGGCATTTCATGGCATGACATGGAAAGGCAAGGCAAGGAAAGGAAAGGAAATGCAATGCAAGGCACGACATGGTGTGGTAAGGCAAGATAATGTAATGCAAGGAAATGAATGACATGGAAATGAATGCCATGGAAAGGCATGGCATGGAAAGGCAAGGCAATGCAAGGCATCACATGGCAGGGCACGCAAAGGCAAGGCATCACATGGTAGGGCATGCAAAGCCAAGGCATGGCATGTCATGGAAAGGAAAGCCAAGACAAGGCAAGGCAAGGCATGTCATGGCATGGAAAGGAAAGCCAAGGCAAGACAAGGCAAGCCAATCCAAGGCAAGACAAGGCAAGCCAATCCAAGGCAATATAAGGACAAATATAATATCCCTTAAAACAAGTAATCATTAAATTAAAGGGGGATAAAAATGCAATCTTAAACTGGGGTTTAGATAATAAATGCATGTTGAAATGCAAGATGACACATGACAACCCTACAATATTCAATACATGACATCCCTAAAGGGTTGAAAATTATGAAAGAAATGTAATACAAGTGTCAAGGTGTATTCCTAGGGTTTAATTGAGAGGCATGATAATGACATGACAATGTTTATTTTATTTTATTCTTGTTTCATTGCAATACACATTTTGATTTAAATTTTTCCTTGCATAATTTTATGGAACATTATATTTATTGTTATATAGATTAATATGGGAAACTACATGACAAGACATGGGAAGCTACATGACAATGGCATTCCATGAAATGGCTTGGCAATGAATGGAAATGGCATGGCATGACAAGGCATGAAAATTACATGTAAATGACATGGATGGCATGGCATGGATTGGAAATGACATGGAATGGAAAGGCATGGCAATGGAATGACGATGGAATGACATGGAATGGCATGGGTTTGCAAGGCATGGAAAGGCATGACAATGGCGTGGAAAAAGCAATGGCATGCCATGGAATGACTTGGAAAGGCATGACAATGGAATGGCAATAAAATGTCATGGCAAGGAATGTCATGGCATCAATAGGTTTGTGGGATTGGGTTTGGGAGGATCCTTTGTCTCCTTGTGTGCTCTAACCCAAAAATTGGGTAGGAGTGTGCAATAAAATCTCATAGATGGTGAAGAGAAAATGATAATGGTTTCAAGTCTCCCTGGAGGAATTTTGGTAGCATAACATTACTTTTTATGGTGTGTCATTAAATGTAACCTCAAAACCTTTATTTGTAGGTGGAAAATGATACCCATTATAAGATATAGTTTCCATGTGAAATCTCTCATTCTATTGATCAAAATCAATAATTTTAGTGGACATCATGGAAGACTGAATAAATGTTATTAATAATTGATGGGTTTAACAAAATTTACATATACACACTACACAATATAAACAAACATGAGTGCATTAATGAGTCAATGATTCATATTTTTGGAATTTATGAAGGATTACACATAAATCAAATGATTTATATATGTTATGCATAGAAAGATGGGAATAATGTGTGTGATTGAGAAAATGGTCAAATGATGGAATGAATCAACTAAGAAACTAACAACTAGGCTTCTCAAAGGAATGTCAAGGGAAGACTAGGGTCAATGTTTTGTCTTAAGGAGACTAGGAATACTAGGAATTATACCTACAAGAGAAAATAAAGACTTTTAATATGTAGCTCTGGTAAGAAAATAAGTTAGGGTTTTGTGGCATTTTAAAACTCTAGTGCTACCTAATGTGCTTGTTATCGAGAAGATATAGGGAGTTGATATTGTACAAGTGTGAGATACAAATGTAGGTTCCAAAAAGGATTTATCATTGTGTATGCTACCTTGTTGATGATCTCTAATGGAGTGAGCTATTGGCTAATGTTATCTTATGGTTTCCATCGCTAGAGTTTGAAGAACCTAACTTCTAACAACCCCTGATAAGATATTGGTAGGTGCATGTACTTCATATTATAAATATATATGAAGTGTTTGGGTTGTCCAACTATTGTGTGCTTGCATGATTTAATTTTAGCTTATGTAATCTTCGTAATCTTAGTAATTATAGTACTAGTTATGGAGGTTAATTTGACATAACATTGAGCTAATATTGTTAAGCGATTTACAATTATGTAGAAGATAAATGAGAATATTTATTTCTATAATAAATTATTGTAATATGCCATTTTTTAGGTCAAAATATTTTCAAGTGACCACCTTTAGATTTAGATGGATATAATTCAAGAGGTAGTCCATTCATTGTTTGTTGTGAGTTAGAATATGGATATCCACAACATTCATGCAAATAATTGAAAAGGAATGATCTATCGATGATGCAAAGATACATGGTTGATTAGCAAGGAATGCTACTTGAGAACCATTAATTGCTTATGGATTTAGCACTTAGCAATATTTTCCACCATAAGATATTCCTTAGTGCGTAATGAAAGTGGTGGGGCCAGGCATCAGTGGTGGGGCTAGGCACTGATGCATCCATTGGTGTAGAGGGTCTACTACTAGGAAATAACAACTGGAAAACAACATAAATAAAATATTTATATAAATACACATAATACAAAATCAATATAGATACACATAAAGATGAAGAACATAAAGAGGGTTATGATACTAACCTCCTCCATGAAGCTATGCTGTCCACTAGAGTCTATATGCCCATATCATGTTTTCCCACAACTCAAGCATATGTGAGGTTCACATGGACGACTTCTATGTCCATGTGCCCTCTCCTCACTATAATCTACCATGCATGTTGAACCTCCAACCCCTCTATCAATGTCACTCACCGACACCTCCTACCCAGATAGTGCAACAAAGCTACTGTGTTTCACTAGGCTATGAGTCAATTATGAAATGGTTAGCTTTACCTGTTGCAATATCTCTACAACAAGAATATGCTAGGTAGGGGGGTTAGGACTTCACTTGGGGGGACGAGAACCTAACACAGGGTCACTCTTGGCATGCTCTCGGTCATGCGCATACCCTAGAACCACCCCCTGAAAGTCGCCAATGTCAAAGTAGTTTACATGCTTACCCAAAATAAACTTAGCCCATAATTTTCTCAGAAAATATAAGGGCATCTCCCTATTATTGCAGGGATGTTTATAAAAAACCATATTCCACCTATCCATCCAATTTTGACCAATCTAGGGATCGATGCACCAATCAATGGAGATGTGTTTCTTGTTGAATGGTAGTTCTTGTCGAGTTCTAGGATCCCTAAAAATAGAAAATGATTGTGGTTTTGAAATGCCCAGGTATTTGAATTGGTTTATGTCCAAACCAGTGCTATAGTACTCATACATTCTTTCCCTATAATCAGAAATAGATGTTAATTTCCCTTGGGAACTTGCAATGGAATTCACCATGATGTCCAAAGAAGTGGCCAAGGAGACTCTGCTAGGCTCTCTAGTGTCCCTTAATTGTTCCTCAAGGGTTCTTAATATAAACAAACCCTCATCAATTTGAGTGTTTACATTGGGTGGTTGTGGTGGGTGTAAGTTTTAAACTTGTGAAGTAAAGCAATGCATATAGATTCTTAAGAAAAACATAATTTAATCAATGGCTCATACACATGGTACACATAGATTTTATATCGGAAACCGTCAACTGGGAAAACCTTTCTTATATTCCTTATATCGAATTTCACCATTCACCATACAATATATACATTGTTCTTAGGTATTCCATAGATACCAAAAAACCTAATCCCTTAATCCAGGATTAATTTAGAAAACTGCTAAAAATAGCAAAAACCACCCAAAAACAATTTCGGGGTGCTGCCCCAGGCTAACGCTCGGTGCCGAACGCTATGCGTAACTAGTGGGGGGCATACCTGCCTCCCCCTAAGACCCCCCTAGGAAAGCGCCTGACGCATACGACACAAAGAACACTACTAGAGGGATCGTTAGACGTAGTTGTCGAATTTGACGCGCCCACACACACACATGCAAAGAATATAACACATACCCAACAATGGGTTGGGGTTTTGATCTTCTTGGTTTTCATTGTCTTGGGGTTCCATTTTATTATATATGTTGCAATTTAAAATCCATGACATCTAAATTAGGTTGGTTTTTTAATTAAAATACAAAATTACAATTTTTTTTTTTTAATTTTGTTTCTTGGAAGCAAAAGTCTAAATTAGAAATGACTAAATTGGGTTAAAAATAAGATAAATCAAACATACCTAGACACGATGATAAGATCCTTCCTCTCTAGCTCCTCTATCTGCTAAATGAGAGTAGAAACATGAGTGCGGTTTGTGCACAATGACCACAAATCTCCCTCACAACCTTTTAAATTTTTTTATTAGTAGGAATGCGTGCACATTATTAAGAACAAGCACACATTATTGCACTAAACCTACATGGCAAGCCTCGTGGATATTCGACCACCTCCAAACCTAAATATTTTGGAATGCATGTGTGCTTTCCTACTGCATGGCTTACCACTTTTTTGGCCATGAACTTTGTGCACTTACCCAATATTATTAATATTATTTGTTAGAATAGTTGTTTTTTAAACTCATAGAAGTTGACATAAGTGTAACCTATGTGACAACATCTCTATCATAATGGGTTGTGGAAGTGCCTTTTGATGCAATCATTGGTTAACACCATTAGACCCATAATATGCATATGAATTCAAAGTGGGATTCCATACCCATTAGCAGTGTCCTATGGGAGAGGTTTTAAGTTTGACAATGCTCACCGTACCTCACCACATTCTGATATCCCACCATGCACTATATACACTCCTTGCGTAGGCCTTTAGACCACTTAGGAACATGTTTATAATTTAATTTTTTCTTTTGTTTTGAAGTTTTGGGAATTTATATTCAAGATCCACATGTAGGAATGTTGTTTTTACATCCATATGATCTACTTCAAAATCAAAAGAATAGTCTTAGATAAAACAAATCTAATATAAGTTATTTTAGAAACATAAGAAAAAATATCACTACAATCAATTCCCTCCACTTGGGAACATCTCTTTACTACTAAGCGATCTTTGTACTTCTCTACCATACCTTCTACATTCAACTTCTTCTTAAACGCCCATTTCCTACCAATAGGTTTTATTCCAATTGGAAACTCAACTAGATCCCAAGCCTCATTTTTATCAAAGGAATCCATTTCTTCAACTATGGTATTCTTCTAGAGTTTACTATCATCTAAATCCATTGCCTCCCTAATAGTTATGGTATCATCATCAATAATAGATAGAACGCAATTAGAACAAAAATTAGGTGGGGTATACCTTTCTAGTTTCCTTATTTCTCCAACATATATCCTGAAGATTGGAGTTTGATATTCTTCCTCTTTTGGTTCATCTTATTTTGTTGAGTCAAATTCTTCACTTTCTAACTCAAAATCTAGTGTCTTTGGTCTTCTACATTCATCTTCTTCTTAAACGACCATTTTCTACCAATAGTTTTTTTTTTCCAGTTGGAAACTCAACTAGATTTCAAGCCTTATTGTTATCGAAAACATCCATTTCTTCAACCATGTACTTCTTCTAGAGTTTACTATCCTTTGTGTCCATTGTCTCCCTAATAGTTATAATAACATAATCAATAATATATAGAACAAAACTATAATGAAAATTACATGGAGTATACCTTTCTAGTTTCCTTATTTATCGAACAAATCTGAAGATTGGAGTCTAAGGTTCTTATTCTTCTGTCGAGTAAATTTCTTTACCCTCCAAATCAACTCTATTGTCTTTGATTCTTATTTTTTGGGTTGGATTTCTTATTTGGGAACAATTTTAACCTCTTTAAATACTACATCTCAATTGTAAACAATCTTGTTTTTTACTAGGTTCCAAAGTTTATAACCTTTTATACCATATTTATAACCAATAAAGATACATTTTTCATCATTATTATCCAACTTACTCCTATTTTCCCTTGAAACATGCACATACACATCACAACCAAAATCTATAAGATGTTTAAAAGATGTTTTTTTACCAGTCCATGTCTCATGCAGAGTTTTGTCAACCAACATTGAAGGTGATTGATCTACTAAGTAACATGCAATATCCACTACCTCTGTGAAGAATTCCCATGATAATCCCACACCATTGAGCATATTTATTTTCTTTTCGATCAATGTCTAGTTCATTCTTTCTTCAACTCCATTTTAATAAGGTGTGTATGGAGTAGTATTTTTCCTTGCTATTCCACACTTCTTAAATAATTCCTTGAACTCATTTCCATAGAAATATCCATCATTATCTATCCTCAACACCTCTATTTTTTTCTCTGTTTGGTTCTCTGCAAGAGCCTTAAAATATTTAAATTTACCAAAATCCTCATATTACTTTTGGAAGAAATTGATCCATGTGTTCGTCAAGAAACAATTTTATGAATGAAACATAATACATAGATTTACCTAGTGATGGAATATGCACAGGTCCAAACACATCAATGTGTATCAACTCTAAGATTCCCTTTTCTCTTGTAGCACCAAATGGAAATCTTACCCAATTTTGTTTACCATATATACAATTTTTATAGAAATCTAAATATAATGAGAATTTAGGCATACCTTCAAACATATATTTACCATGTAATGCTAAAAGACCCTTCTCTCCAATATGTCCCACTCTTTGATACAATATCATTGTCTTTTCTCTAGGGATAATAGGGGTCTTGTCTTCTTCATTGCTACCCTCAAGAACAATAAAGTTGTTACAACCATCATTGATAATGTTCTTAATAACTATTACAAAGTTCCAATCCAAACTCCCCTCATCAACACCATTTCTCCTTGAATCATATTGTAAGTTTCATTTTCAAATATATTACGCCTACCCACATCACTCATATTAATTATACATATATGGTTTCTAGCTAGATTTGGAATGTGCAAAACCCCATGGAGAGTTATAATCCTTCCATATTTTAGCAGTAGCTTGATCCTTCCACATCCTATGATCTTGGTTGTTGATTCATATCCTAGTAAATTTCCACCTCTATTGTACTTTGAATATTCACAAAATCACTCCTTGTGAGGAGTCATATGAAATGAAGCATTCAAGTCAATCAACCATACATCATGATCTAAATGTGTACTTGTAGATGCCAAGTAAACATCATGCCCTTATTTCATGGAGGTTTTTGTTTCTACGGAAGGGGGATCATTAGATCCCTTACTTTTATTACCATTCTTAGATCTTCAATATTTCTTATAATTGCCAACTTTAGTGCATTTCCAACATTTCCTTACAAATTGTCCTAGAGAATTGGATCTACTTCTAGATCTAGATATTCCTCTCAAAAAATTATTTTTCCTCTATTGGGGATGCCATATTATAGATAAAACATTCTTGTCCTCACCCTCCATATATTTTCTCTTCATTTCCTTTCTTAACAAGGATGCAATTGCATCCTCAAATTTTAATGTGGATTGAGTAATGTTATTAATTACTACAACCACATTATCCCAAGAGTATGGAAAATAAAATACCAAGTTAAAAATTGTATTCTTCCTCCACCTTAATATCAATAGAGACAATTTGACTTACTAGAGTATTATTGGAATTTATATACTTCATCAATTGCTACAACTATATTATCCCAAGAGTCTAGAAAATAAAATAACAAGGTAATAAATTATATTATTCTTCCATATTAATATCAAGAGAGACAAGTTGAATTGATAGAGTATTAAATAATTTATATGCTCCATCATGGCATCACCATCATCCATCCTAATATGACACAACTTAATTTGAAGAAACAACTTGTTTACTACTGACTTTGATTGATACAAATTCCCTAATTTATCCCATAAATTCTTTGCATTTCTCTTTAGAGACATTAAAAAAACATTGGATCTCAAAGGTAGGGTTGAATCATATTTCTCACCTTTATTTCCACATTTTCCCAATATTCTTTCAACACACTAGTATGTTTTGTACCCGAATCCATGACAACTCTCTGTTCTCTATATACAAGGAAATATTCAAACTTTATCTTCCATAACTCAAATCTTTGGCCATTGAACTTTTCTATTTATATTCTTGATCTGCTTTCCATTTTTATTTACACAAGATTCACTACAAAAAGCTCTCAAGAAAATGTTTATTGTAAACCCAAGATACCCTTGCTCTTCATAGAGTGAGCTAATTTTATGATCCTTAACCCAAGACCAGTAGGTAGGATCCCAACAACTAAAACCTAGAAAAAAAGAAACCTCCCTAAAGCCAATAAAATCACTCTAATATTAAATGAAGATTTTGATAAACCTATGCAAGAAAATAAAAACTAATAGAATCTAAAACATAAGAATAATAATGGTACATACACACAGTACATAAAGGGTTTACCTTGGAAACCCTTAACCAATAAAACTAATGTAACAGAGAGCTACATTTCTCTCTATCTCATTGTATTAAATCAACCAATTAGTGTAAACATATTTAGGTACTCTATGACATCCAAAGTCCTATTCTATTAACCCATATTAGATTTCATAACTAATTCCTTAACCAAAATTAGTTCACAATGAGATGAAACCATTGGCCAAAATAATACATAACAAACCAAATTGTTTTTTCCTTGATCCTTCACCCTTAAACCCTTAGATGGGGGCCCTATTGGCCCACCATACCCCCTGAGTTGAAAAGGTTCCCCCCCTAGAACCCCTTCATTCGAGGGCTAACCTTAGAACCCACATTGGGATGTAATCAAGTCTACCTACAAAGGATACAACACATATCTAACATCACATCCATTCACTTGGAATGAGTTAAAAAATGAAATATTGTTCACACATGCACATGAATAAATTATTACATTTATATGCATCCAACACTTGATTAGGGGTTATGGCTTAGACAAAAGTGAGTAGTAATGCATGAGGATAACTATAGGCCGTTTTGATAGAAAAAATCACATAACCTAGGGGGTTTTGTGCTTTCTATTAAAATAAAATTTGGATGTAGAAGGAAACATCTATATGTAACAAAGGGGGGAGGTCTCAAGAAATGTATTATAAGAACCTTTAGCTTTTCCTTCAGCCATTGTTTAGGGCTTGTGTTGTTTCCCCTAGTATAGTTTTTCATGTCTACTTTGGATTATTCTAATTACAAGTTAGATTGTTTGAAGCTAGGTAATATGATTTTGAGATAAGATATGTTACTAGAGTTTGGGTATGTATTTGTTTTAGTTAAAATCTTCAAAATAAAGAGAATGTGTTGTTCAACAATTGATAATTTTTCTATTTTGACCTTTAGTATGCTTTGGTAAGCGCCTTTAGATTTTATGTTCAATTGCAATCAATAGATTTAAGATAAATACCTTATGCTACATATCTCATTTGAATCTAGAGATGAAGTCCTATACTGTACCCAAATAAACATATATTTTCCATTGCTTAGTGTTAACTCAACCTAAAAATAATAATGGAGTATTCATTTGGAATTTGTTATGTCAAACCAAAGTTATAATTGGGATCAAATCTGTCAAGGAACTTTGAATGAAATTGAAGTCAACATGAATAGTCATCCATCATGCCTCAAAATGAGATTATCATGATGCATGTTTTTGACACCAAGTATGTGTATACAAACAAAATAAATAATGAAAATTTTCTCATTATGCCAAGTGATGCATTATATATCCTAGTAGGGAGTAGGGAGGAATTTTTAACCTCTGCCCATTCATCCATAATTAATATGCCAACTAAAAAATTATTATTGTTTTTTTTACATCTTCTTAATAAAGAAAAAGTAAAGAATAATAAAAGAATACTTCACACAAACAGACACACATATTTTTTCCATGCTAAATTTCCTTAGGGAAACCCTTCAAGTTCTTCCTCACATTCTTTGAATGGTGCCTAAGGTAAATTCCACTTATGGAAAACATGTACACTTAAACTTAAGGGGCCCATGTGGAGTTGAAATCGTGACCTCCATGGATAGAGTATCCATTGTTCACTAGCTCAAACATTGCCTCACAAAACATAATCAATTGAAAATAGGACAAATACCGAGACACATGCTTCATTAATAGCTAGCACCATATGCTGGGTGGTTTTTCCCAAGTATTGGAAAATTGGGAGAGGAATATAATTCATAAATCAAGACACTAGAATCATAATAGATATTTGCAAAAAAATCCATCCTCACATACCAATTGAAGAATTGTGAGCAGAGAAGTTGCACTTAGAATTACATTGTGAACAAAATTCCTAGAGATCAATTATGGAAATTGAGCACTTGACATCATATAGAGTTAGAGACTTGATGCTAAATGGAACATTGAGAACACATATTCATTTTCCATATCATTGTCATCTGGTTTCTTGTGTGCAGGTTACATAGAGAAAGGAGCTAGATAATCAATCATGAGTAGAGGTTACATAAAGAGCATAAGCCTTGAAGTTCATTCTGGATCGAGAATGGAGGTCAAAATTTAATTTTCATATAGTATCCATGTCGGTGAATCAAGTGGGATATAAGTCTCTTGTTCACATATAAAAAATGGACTTCAACATATATTTATGCAAAGTAATTTGAATGCTAGATAGATAAGATGGTTAAAATTATTGAGTGAGTCTAATTTTGACATAACATGTATTAAAGGAAAGTTGAACAAGGTAGTAGCTACCTTGAGTATAAGACCCATGGTATTCATCATGTTACCTTTATAGATGAATATTAGAGAAAAATATATTGAAACTACAAGAAAGTGACACATGGTATGCATAAGTAAAATGGTGAGTGCAAGCTAATGATGGCCTCTCATGATGCGTTAGTGGCAATACAAACTTGGAAAAACAACAATATGTTAACTTGGAGGGATTATTCAAGGTAATTTTACAATGAATTTGAATATGATGTAAGAAGATGAAATGTAGGAAATTGAATTAGCTTTCCGAATATACAACTTTTATTCATAGAAATTGTGAATAACTAGGTCAAATTTGATTTCTGCTAACAATGGTATCTTATTTTTCCAACAAAACATAAGGTATATGTTTTTGCTTGTGCAGGTGTTGAGTATCTTAATGATGGAATTTTGTTCCAAAAACTTTTATGCTTGTAGAGAACCCATTTTTCTTGTGCCATGTATTTTTTGGAAATTTTTAATATTAATTATATATATATTAAAAATCCAATAAGATAAGACTAAGGTCATGATTATTAAATCCAATAAAATCCATTATGATACCTTTGTATATGACAACAACAACTTGGAGGAAATGAATTCATACAAATATCTTGGAATTGATATTCACCACAAGCTCAATTGGAATTATAAGATTGAGAAAAGGATTATCGGGGGATGGAAAGCTTATTATGGGCTTGAAAACAATTGTAAATCAGCTAATCTTTGGAGTTGGGATAAGAAGAAGCTCCTCTTTGAGACTCTTGTTACACTTGTTATTCTTTATGGATGTGAATTCTGGGGCTGCAGTATCTCTCGTGAACCCTGGAAAAAGATAGAGCAAATACAAAAGAATTTTATAACCTATAATATCAAAATTAAAGGAAATACACCCTATCCCATCCTCCTCTTAGAAACAATCCTCTCCCCCATTGAGAGCATGGCTTTGACTAGATACCTAATGTATAGGAACAAGTTAAACAACATGTAAGACAAGAGGCTACTTAAAATTGCTTCAAAATCAAGTCATAACCACCATCAACTCAAGAGAGGATGGCATAAAGACGCCCAGTCTTGGCTAAACTATTGGGGAATCATGGAAGAAACCATTTTGCAGAATAAAGATACTATTAAAAAAAACGTCAAATCAAAATTTAAGGAAAAAATGTGGTGTGATAAAGAGTTAGAGGAAAAAATAAAATTAAGGTATTATAAATATGTAATCAACCCTAATATAAAAGATCAAAATTATCTATCTATTTTTCCAAGTGTAAAGAAAAAAAAAGCATTGCTAAGATAAGAACAAATTCTCATGAGCTCCATAGTGAAACTGGGCATTGGTCAATTCCTAAAACGCCATGGGATGAAAGAGTGTGTCACCTTTGTGACACTAAGAAGGTTGAAGATGAAAAAAACTTTCTCTTAGATTGTCTAGCCTATACCCATATTAGATCTCATTTTCAAAATATTTATCACACTACCAACCTTCCTAACCTCTTAACTCAACAAAAGTATGGTGATCTTGGAAAGCTTCTCTTAATGCTTTTCAAGCACATAAACAAAATTCTAAAGAATCACAGGTAATCACTTACCCTCTTAAGGTCCGATAGACCAATTTGGTCTTAGTGGACGTTAATCATCATCATCATCATCATCATCATATCTCTCTCTCTCTCTCTCTCTCTCTATATATATATATATATTTAAATTATCAAAGTAAACATATGCCAGAAATTACAATGTCTTTTGTTTGTGTAGGCTAAGAGGTTCTTAACATGATTAAAATACATTTTTTTTAGATCGTATGTATCAGTATCCTCTAGTGCCTCGTATAACACATTTGAGAAATGGTTAAGTTGAGAAAAAGTTATAGCAAAAATAAGAGAGGTATGCATTCTAGGATTTTGATATACGTGAAGACAAAAATAGATTAAAAATAGTAAACAATATTAATTTAAAAAAAACGTTATATATTTGAAATCTTCATAGCCGACTCGATCTATGTCTATAGTTTTGTCAACAACTAAATTGTTTAGTCTATAGAAAAATAATGTCAAAGACGAAGATATAGAGGGGTATTCACAAAAATGGAGGTTTTTATCAATTTGCAGATCAAACCACTAGGTTTGTCATCCCAAACCTAAATCTAATCCAACCAAGTCAGCATACACCTTATAAATCTTGCCCAAAAAAATTGAATTCAAAATAACACATGCACGTTATTAAGAGTGTGCACACGCTGTAGGAGAACACACATGTTCTAGGAGCACACACACGTTCCTAGGAGCACACACACGCTCTAGGAACATGCACACACTCTAGTAATTCACACACACTCTTATAAATCATTTCATTATCTATATATCTCCTCCCTCTCCTACATCTACCCCCTCTTTCTATCTCCCTCTCACTCTCCCTCTCTACCCCCTATTTGTCTCCCTCTCTCTCCCTCACACTCTTATATCTAGAGCTAGACCTTACCTTGAAATGCCTTAGAATCTCACACAC
>JASDQU010226796.1:0-10153 GCA_032191745.1 Picea mariana | reverse complement strand
AGAAGAAGTATACATTGAACAACCTCAAGGTTTTGAAGTACATTCCAGAGACACTCATGTTTGCATATTAAAGAAATCCCTGTATGGACTCAAGCAAGCTCCAAGAGCTTGGCATGCCAGAACTGATAGTTACTTAGTAAGACTTGGTTTTTCTAAGAGTCATGCAGATCGAAATGTCTACTACAAGGTTGTGAACAATGCACTTGTAATTCTACTATTGTATGTCGACGACTTATTCTTGACTAGTGTGGAGTCTCTCATCACCTAGTGTAAAAAGGAATTAGCTTATGAGTTTGATATGAAAGATCTTGGTCTCATGCACTATTACTTGGGACTAGAAGTATGGCAGAGGCGTGGTGAAGTCTTCCTTGGACAAGGAAAGTATACAGTGAAGATTCTTCAGAAATTTGGAATGATGAATTGCAAATCCATGGCCACTCCTATGACCACATATATAAGAAAAGTAAGAGACTCAAATTCTGATCCACTAGACCTGTCCCTATATCGGCAATTGATTGGGTCGTTGATGTATCTAGTGAATACTCAACCAGATATTTGCTTTGCTATAAACACCTTAAGCCAGTTCTAGGTGGAACCCAAACATGAGCATTGGATAACTACAAAGCATGTTCTAAGATATATTCATGGGACGCTAAACTATGACTTAAGATACACTTCATCTAGTGATATACAACTTCATGGATTCACAGATTCAGATTGGGCAGGGAATGCAGAGGACAGAAGGAGTACTTCAGGGATGTGTTTCAGCTTGGGCTCTGCTATGATATCATGGGCCAGCAGGAAACATAAGTCTGTCGCACTCAACACAGCAGAAGCAGAATATATCGCAGCATGTGAGGCATGTACAGAAGCAGTATGGCTGAGGAAGCTAATTTTTGGATTATTTGATCAGGTACCAGATTCGACCGTAATATACTGTGACATTCAAAGTTGTATGAGGCTATCAGAACACCCATTGTTTCATGACCAGTCAAAACATATTGAGATCAAATACAACTTTATTCGTGATAAAGTCCAGGAAGGAGAAGTGAAACTCCAATATATCTCCACAAATGAGCAGGTAGCAGATATTCTGACAAAGCCTCTATCCATGATAAAGTTTGCATACTTATGGGAAAAGATGGGGCTCATGGAGATAACTCCCTTATCTGAAAGGGAAGAGATGGCTCCCCGGGTTGGGAGGTAGCACTGATACATATTATGGATTCATCGGTAGTCATTTTCTACTTTGGAAAATGGTCCAGGTTGGGCAGTTTCTTTCCAATCCGGAAAGTGGTTCGAGATTTCTAACGAACAAGCATTTTCCAGTTCAGAAAATGGTCCAAATCGGACAGTCATTTTCATAATGAAAATGGTCCGATAGATTGTTGATGTACCATAGACAGTGATTCCCTTTGTGGCCAATGTGGGGGAATGGTCTAGGACAGTCATTCTTCTTGGTGGTCACTCTGAGTAGTGGTCAGGTAGAATGGTTCACCTTGTCGAGTAGTCATTCTTTCAAAGTTCACAGTTGTGAGTTGTTTCAAACAATGGTATGTTTTGGAGGTTGGTGCAAGACAGTCATTTCCTTAGGAAATGGTCCAGACAGTCATTCCCTAGGGAAAACTCATTCTCTCCAGGTTGCACTATGATTAGTGTCGGAGGAATGGCCTAGTTAGGTGAATGGTCCAGGTTCAGCAATCAGGGATAGGCATTCCCTAGGGCATACTCATTCTCTCCAGGTTGCACTATGATTAGTGTCAGAGGAATGGCCCAGTTAGGTGAATGGTCCAGGCTCATAAATCGAGGACAATTATTCTTCTATGCTTGAGAAGAATAGTCCAGATAGCCCATGGATGATGTTTTATTTTCTGAGGGCAGATGCTCTTCCAGATCTCACAGATGTGAGTGGAAGAATGGCCCAAATGACTCAGTTTGTATCATGATATTGTTTATGCAGATTGATATCAAATGATATGATTGTTGTAGAGACTGTATGTCTTTGTACAGTAGTTGTGGGCTACTATGGTGGATGTGATCCATTGAAAGTGACTATGGGTCACTGGTCAGTAGCAGTGTGCTACTGAGAGTGGTTGTGTACCACCAGATAGTAGTTGTATACTACTATGAATAGACACAGTAGTGTTCTATTGGATGGCATTGTTTCGATTGCCATGGAGATTATCGAGTTGGATAGTGATGATGGTGCTCATGATTTGATCATGAGATAGCCTGTGTGGCTATGACCGGTTGAATGGTTTGTTTGTGCTCAAGAACATTGTCTTCTATACCTCCCTAGCTAGGAGGGAGTGTTGATATTATGGTAGTTGTGGGAGGTATTAACCTCCACTTATAACCTTTGACGAGACTAGAATATTTCGGGAAGCAAGAGAAACCCTAAAGCCTTAGACATAACCCTAGAAGACAAGTCGGCTAAAGAGAATAATTAACATTGAGTGTTTAGCCCCGAGGAAAAGAAGTCGGCCCAGACAGCTAAGAAGGAGCAATATAAATGCAGGACGCCAGAGCTCATTTGGAACAAACTCACTCACAACTGCAGAAAATCAGTTGTGCACAAGTTTGAAGAGGAGTTGCAGCTGCAGCTAATGCAACTTGTATTTTCAGTCTTTCTGGCTTGGACTTTCTGTTTGGTCTTCGGTTATCTTTGCTTGGTGAAATAGCCTTGGTTGGCTATTGATTTGCTACCAGAATTCTTTTCTCTGTCAAGGTTAAGGTGCTCGGAGTGGCCTTTGTGCCTATGGTTGGGTGACAATATTGCTATATTTTTTATGGTTAGACGAGCACATCCACTTTTCTAACAAGTTAACCATTGTACATTCCGTGCCCTACAATATACAGATTTGTGGAGCAAAAAATCATCTCTGAGAAACATATTTGAGATACGTGAAAGATTGTTCAGAAAAAAGGTTTGTTAACTCATTCCTTCTCTCCCAAGTCCCTGCCTAAAACAAATTTGGACAATTGAAATTCCATAGATGTAATCCAGATCAGCTCTCTTAGCCATAAGATTACAAGGGTTTCAAATTAGATTTCCAAAGATCCCTCGGATGCCCTCAATTCCTGATCCGAAAAATTCTTAGATGTTAATTAATCTTTAATACACAAACATCTAACTTGATTTCGAAATAATAATGATAGTTTGACTGATTTCATAAAACATGTGAATTTACTTATCTGTCCAAAATCACTTTAATGATAATTAACTTGCAAGATAACTGAGCGAAATAGAACAACAAAACTGAAATCATACATACACAAATTTGTTAACGGAGTTCACCCAACTTGGGCTACGTCTCTGAGTCCGCTTCCAATTGAGACCGCTTTATTAATGCTCAAATGCTTGTGTTTTACAATGACCATTTTACTCGTTGCTCAAACTCCCTTTCTCTTGCGGTGAGGACATGTAGGTTTCTCTTCAGATTTCTTTATTGTAGTTGATTTCCTACTCTTCCATTTTCCTTTCGAGTTTTTCTCAAACTCATGTGGCTTCTTATCCTCGAGCACATGCTTCCCCTTTCTAGCTTCCAAATGAATAACTTGTACTGACACTTCATCAATATTAGTAGGGTTAAACATCAATATAGTGTGTCGAAGATATGAATAAATACCACCAATATATTTCAAAAGAGTTTCATGAGTATACAATGGAACTCCCAAAGATAATGCTTTCTTCTTAAATTCCTATGTATATATTTGAATGCCCTTTGCCTTGTCTGAGATCTTGCCATTCTATTATTGCAATTTGCACATAAGCCAATGGATAAAATTGTTTTCTTTTTGCAGCAGTAAATTCATCCCAAAAAGAAATTACTTTACCCTGTTGAACGAGATCAACTTGTGTCTTACTCTCCCACCATATCAAGGTTGTGTCACCCAGACGAAGAGTAGCCAACTATATCTTTGCAGTGTCATCTACGATCTCTTGTACCTTGCAATATACTTCAATTTAGTTGATCTAGTTGTCCAACTTATCTGTATTCAATTCTCCATCATAAATTGGCAATTAAAACTTTACATCTAATTTCAATAAAGGCAAATCACGAGCATGTGAATACTTCTTAGAGGGCTTCTTCCTATATGAAGAATGTTTATTTGCACCAGAAGAAGATGATGATGAGGATGATGGTGAAGAGAGTTCTAATGGTCCACCACCTTCACCTCCTCCTTCAGCTTTTACCAAAGATTCTCCGTCCCCATTGTTATGGACTCTTCAATATAAATCATCTATTATTCCCCTCATTGAGCAAAGTGTAGCCATAATTTCCTCAGGTCTCATGAGAGGATCTTCTCCTTCCTTTCCTTCAAAAACCATATTTCTCTTACGAAATCTCCTTTGAATCTCTGACTTGTAACTTGCAAGCTTTCCTTTACCAAGCTTGAATCTGGACCCTGTAAGCATTCACTTGCAAACACTTGTCAAAACCTTGCTCTGGTACCAACTTGATCCAAAAAATCCTTAGATGTTAATTAATCTTTAATACACATAAACATATAACTTGATTTCGAAATAATAATGATTGTTTGACTGATTGCCTAAAACATGTAAATTTACTTATCTATCCAAAATCACTTCAATGATAATTAACTTGCAAGATAACCGAGCGAAATAGAACAACAATATTGAAATCACACATACACAAATTTGTTAACAGAGTTCACCCAACTTGGGCTACGTCTCCAGGTCTGCTTCCAATCGAGGTCGCTTTATTAATGCTCAAATGCTTGTGTTTTACAATGACCTTTTTATTCATTGCTCAAACTCAGAAACAGAGTACACCATCAAATTCCTCTCGTAATTCTGAAAAAATGAGTATAAACACCCTATACTTTCCTCAAGGAACCCTTTGGCACGCATTACGATGCAAACCCAAAATCTAGATACTTTCCTTGGCACGAACTTCAATGCACATATGCATAGCATGGGCACGCAATTCTAAAAATCGTACTCTATGCGTACCATGTCTCGGTCCACGCACTGGTTAAATAGGGCATGGGCCCTAACCTCCATCTGCAATTGTAAGCAACCTTTAACTATAGGTTGGTTGGTGATCCGGCATAAAAGACGCCTTTGGCACAGTGGTTAAGGCATGAGTATGGTGGAGAGGAGGTCACAGGTGCGAGCCCGTGGACCTCTCCCCTTTTGGCAGTTTGTTATAACTGTGGCATATTTTTGGTTAGCCCCGTGCGAATATAGGCGTCGGTTACATTGGATACCATATTAAACTTGGGCTGGGGGCTTAGCCTTCGGCCCCTTTTTCCAGCCGACTAAACCTTAACATCACTTCAAATATATTATGTGCCATATGACTATTAAGTCATACTGTTTGGCCTATTGAAAAGTCATGGTAATGTTGGGCAGGAGGTCGGGTGTTCGACTCCCGTCAACCCATAAAATTTTTAAAGAGTCATGAGAGACCAATGGGACACTGCCACGTGGAGGTCTCTCATTGGTCCACTCGAGCCTGTACAGACTTGCCACATGTCGATATCTGATTGGTCCACATGTGCTTGTACGGTTTCCCTGTCACCCTGCCAACTCAGTGGTACGATCATGCCACGTGTCACCTTCTTTTGGGGCCTTTGACCTAGTTTGACCAAAACTTTCACTAGCCATATCTTTTGCATACAAACTCTGTTTAAGGTGATTTTTGCGTCGTTGGAGAGCTATCGTCGAGCTCTATGCAATGAAGTTGTTTGCGAAAGCATTTGAGACGATCAAATTTTGAGCATTTTTGGATCCCCCTGGTTCTCTTTGAACATTCTGGATCCTCCTGGATCAATTCCTCTGCAAGAAAAAGGAATGTAGGAAGTCAGTTGGAATAAAAAACTAAGTCTTAAGATCTTGAGGATTCGTCCCACTTAAGCTCCTCTTTCTCTGTTATTTTGATCTAGGAGACAATGTGCGAGGGGATAAAAGAGGAATCAAAATGTCTTTGGTGCTAAAAAGGTGGAATTTTTGTTCTTTAGATTCCAATGGAAGGTTGAATGGTCTAATAAAGGGGTCGAAATGCACTGTTGATCTTATTCACTCTTCATTTCTAAATGCAAGTATCCAAACTGAAGTGTGGTCAAAAGAATTGGAAAAAGCTTTCTCCATAATCAATCTTTAAGGTCCATATGAAGATAGAAAGGTTTTCTGGGATAATTTCAACTCTCTGGTCTTTGTGAAAGGAGATAAAGTTACTCTGGGGGGAGATCTGAATTTGACTACCAAAGCTAGAGAATATGGGGGGACAATGCTAGACAAGATCTGTTGACAAGCTACTTTTCACATTTGTTTGAAGAAATTGTTATGTGCAATGTCAAGCCCTAGAAACTGGTCCCTACCTGGAGGAATTTTAGAAGTGGGAAAGAAGGGGTGTCCATGTGATGGGACAGGTTTCTTGTGACAGAAAAGTTATTGATGAAGCTGACAGAAATAAAGCATGGGTGAGGGGTGGAGGATCTTTGGATCATCTTCCAATCTTCTTACAGATTGAAAAAGAAAACAAACAACTAGGTCCATTCAAATTCAACCATATCTGGCTGGAAGATGAAGACTATAAAAGCTTGGTCGTACAAAATTAGAAGAAATGTGACTCCCAAATGGAGATTCATAAATGTATCAGTTTGTTGTTAACTTAAAGAAAGTGAAGAAGAAAGCAGCAGAGTGCCCAAAGCAAAGGACTCGGAACTGTCAAAAAGAGTTATTGGGGGTTGAAAAAGAAATCAAATACTGTTTGAAAGGAATAGGGAAGTTATTTTTACTGAAAAAGAGAAAGATAAATTAAAAGAGCTAGAAGGAACAAAAGGGGGGGATATTGGAATGGGAAGAATAAGCAGAGGGGAGATTGAAAAGTAGGGCTATTTGGTTGGCTGGGGAGACCAAAAAACAAAATTCTTCCAGAATCATGCAAAGCATCGGAAAACATTAGCACAATCTGGGAGATAGGAGTAATGGAACAAAAGTAAAAAAAAAAATCAATATACAGCTGAGCTAGGAGTAGAACACTTTCAAAGATTATTTCAAGAACCAGAAAGGGCAAATATTACAGAAATTTTAAACGTGACCTCTTATTTCCTTAGACTCATAGATGAAGATCACAATGACAACCTGGAAGCAGAAGTCTCCAAAGATAAACTAAAAGCGTTATTGGAATCTTTCAATAAGGCTAAAATTCCAGGTCTCGATGGTTGGACAGTAGAATTCCTTTTGGGATTTTATGATTTGTTAGAAAATGAATTGTTGAGAGTCATAGAGGAGTCCAGAACCTCTGGGAAAGTTCTGGGTGCCATAAATTCAACCTTTATAACTCTTATCCTGAAAAAGAATAATCCATAAGTGTTTGATGATTACAAACCAACTTCTTTGTTAAATTCCATATATAAAATAATTGCAAAGATCATATCCAACAGGCTCAAAAGAATATTTTCTCGGCTCATTTCAGAAGATAATTTGGTTTCTTGCATAACAGACAGATTCATGATGTGATGGGTGTGGCACAAGAAGGCTTCCATACTATAAAGATAAAAAAAATGACAAAAAAGAAATCAGTTGTGGTGATGAATCTAGATCTAGCAAAAGCATATGATAAGGTAAGCTGGCTATATCTTAGGTTGATATTGATCCATATCGGAATGAGCTTACTAATGATTCAGTGAATTGGATAATTGGATGTTTATCATCAGTTTCATTTGCAATTCTGAATAAGGCTCAGTGTCCAAATTTTTCTATCCCTCAAGGACACTTAGATAATGCTGTCACATGTCCCTGTTAACCACTGTATTTTCACACTTGAAAATCTTGAGAGTTAAGAGCCAGCATGAACTATTTTTCCTGGCATTTTGAGACTCTCCCAGAGTTTAGCACTTGTGTTGAGTCAGAGGTTGGTTCTCATCAAAGACAGATATATGATCAGTACGTGGTTGCTTTGTTTCAGAATTAGAGCTAGCTTTCCTATGCATTTGAGAGAGATGTTTACACACAACAGGTGTCCCTACTTTTTAGGAGACACAGTTTGAGTGGGTCTCTTGACAGTTTGGAGCAGTTCTGAGCATAGAGGGATTTGTTGATATTATAGTAGCTGCGGGAGGTATTTACCTCCACGCGTAAACCTGACGAGAATAGAATATTCCGGGAAGCAAAAAGAAACCCTAATTAGTTGACTAATAACCCTAGAAGACAAGTCGGCTCAAGAGGATAATTTGTATTAGGTTATTAGCCTCCAAGAGAAGAAGTTGGAAGGAAATATTATATACTAAGTTAATAGGCACCTAGAATGACAAGTCGGCCCAGGCAGTTTGTCAGTTTTGGTATAAATACAGGAGGCCAGTCTTCATTCTGGCAAGTATTCTCAGAACTGCAGAAGCAGCACTTGTGCGCACTGCAGTTGGCCAGTTGTGCGCAAGTTTGGAGGAGAGTTGTTGTTGCAGCTGCTGCAACTAGCAGATTTCGGTTTTGGCTTGGACTATTTGTTGGTTATGGTTTGGACTCTCTGATCAGTTGTTGTTACTCTTGCTTGGTGCGCTATCTTTGAAGAAAGGTGCGCCACCCTTTGTTTGGCTATCTAGCCTAGGGTTTGTTTCCGGAATGATTCTCTGTCAAGGTTAAGGTGCTTGGGGGTGGCTTCAACCTATGGTTGGGTGACAATAGTGATATTGTCTATGGTTAAATGAGCACATCCATCACATTCTAACAGGTTATGNGGGCCCACACCTCCTTCATTCAGTCTAACCACTGGAAGGGAGCATAGCCATAAGGATACTAAGCTCGTTGAAGAACTGTCGCTAGGGTTTCTAGCAAAAGCAGTTACTAAAGCACTGCCGCTAGGGTTACTACCAGGTGCAGTTGCAGAAACCCTAACCCTCTCGTTGAGGCACCTTAAGTAAAGGGATTGACCTAATTTCCGAATAGACCAGTGCGCCCTAGCCAAGCGCATCTCCTAGTACTCTCAGCAAGCTAAGACGTCAAGTTTGAGTTTTTGGTAAAATCTAGGATTCACCAAGTCAAAGCAGCCATGACTTACTCTATGAAGTCAGAAAACAAGTTAGAAGGGGCTTCTAACTTCAGAGCATGGAAGACAAGGATTGATCTCATCCCTGCCAAGAACAAAGTGTTGGATATCGTGAAAGGAAAGATCGTAGAACCAGAGTTTGAAGAAGGAAAAGAGAAGGAGTCACAGAATGTTGCAGTTATGGAGAAGTTCAAGGACAATGACATCAATGCCATGAGTATCATAGTGGATTCTATAAAAGACCACTTGATACCCTACATCTCCCATCTTGATTCGTCTAAGAAGATGTATGATGCCCTAACAAACCTCTTCTCAGCCAGAAACATTGGACAAGTAATGAGTCTGAAGAATGAGCTTCGTGACATGAAGATGAATGATGATGACAGCATAACATCATACTTTGTGAGGATCTCTCAATTAAGAGATCAACTACAAGCTATTGAAGAGATCGTCTCAGAGAAGGAACTGGTAAATATAGTACTTAATGGCCTTCCCAAGGCATGGGATGCATTTGCCGCAAGCATGAACACAAGGAAGGAGTATCCTACATTTGAAGAACTTTCGACTTGATGTGCACAAGAAGAATCGAGGATTAGTGCAAAAGAGAAACCCCAAAATAAATATGATGATCAAGCCTTCACAGCAAGATTCAAGAATTTCAGGAACAAAAGGAAGTTTGGTTCAAGGAAGAAGCCAAATCAAGAGAAAGATATGTCAGAAATACAATGCTTCAATTGTCGAAAGTATGGTCACTACAAGAATCATTGTCCCGAGTTAAAGAAAAGGAAGGAAACACACGAAGTATTAGTTGTCAAACAAAGGGAACCCTCAAAGAAAGCCAAGCAGGACAAAGCAGACTTCTTCTTCTAAGACAAGGTAACAATACTCTTCATAGTTCTTGAACATACCATGTTTTGCATATCTATTTCCTAGAAAATAATATGTTCAAAGAGAAACTATACCTATGGAAAAACAACAAGAAAAGGACTGCTATCACAATGACTACAAGTCAGGCAATACACATGAAAGGATGAAGTACATCAACAAACCCCAGTAACAATTCATGTGGAAGCTATTACATAAGTAACAGCTACAAGATAAGCCGAAATCAGAATCAATCTTGAAGAAACCTAGAAGAA
>JASDQU010226795.1:3315-17230 GCA_032191745.1 Picea mariana | reverse complement strand
TCCCTGACTCAATCCGGAGTCCAAGGGAGTTCCACAGATGCCCCTGCATCCTCCAGGTCCGACACCCTGCACACTCAAAGAAACTGACTCAGCAGCACCTGTCTACACCATGGTAGTAAAACATCCTGTCATATAACTCAATGCATCAAAAATGAAAGAAAAGTTTTATCATCATATATATCTAGATCACTTGCGAGCAAGTGTCCTCAAAGAATAAGTTTGGTATGTGCGCCAGAGCGGGATGTTACAGTTGGCCCCATCTTCTGATATGTGTCAATAAAGTTTTGCAATGAATGCAAAACAATTTGCAAGCTTTGTTTACTCTCCTGGGGGAGTTGCAAGACCACCAAATCATTTTCCAACCTCATTTTAACACCTGAGCATTGCTCAAGCATCATTACTTTAGTAATGTCTTCCCAAGGAATTTCATCACCAACATCCGAAGGATAAGTGGACGTAGGCGTGTAATCTTTTGTTTCTTGACAACGCGGCCTCCTAAATCCACGTTCACCCTCTGCACGGACATTAGAATATTCGTGAAAACCACTATCTCTTTCATTGTCATCCCTTGATCTAAACTCATTGTCTACACACACATTTGAAAGTGATTACAACATTTAACTTCACATAAATTTAAATACACAAAAATAAAACAAAAATAAACAAAATCAAAGAAAATTACCAGAAATATTCTCTTGTCCTGAGGTATTCCCTACATTCTTAGGTGTAGGAGTATCAATGCGCAACATATCTAAGAAGATTGCATCCATAGCACTTGCTTGAGCACATTCTGCAATTGATCTATTCACAGACTCGTTTGAAAATCTCCTCTGACGAGATTGTTGTTGGTCACTCAGAGTCTCAGTCGAAGAAGGAGTTTCTCTTCTTCCTTCTTGGGAGAACCTAGAGCGTTTGTGAGGAATATTTGGAGAATCTCGTGTCGACATCTCTCCTCAATATCTATTCTTTGAAAATTCATGAAAATTTAAGCACAAGACAAGTACGAGTTAATATCTCCAACATTGACCAACAAAAAATATGAAGAAAGATAAAAAATAAGACAAAATTAATAGAAATGTTCTTTATGTTAGACACAATTATAATAGGGTGATGCATAACTCCACTACCCATGCCCATTTAAAATATATTTTGGTTCTTTAATATTAGCACAAATAACCTTGATAAATCCACCAATAGTATATGGGTCAAAGTCTGGTAATAGAGTAGCAATTATTTATATGGAAAATCAGATTTCATGCATCCAACAGGTATGGAGCACAGTCCATGAAAATCAACAATTAACTTTACGCCATATTTGGTTGAATGAAAGAAATATTCAATCTACAAAGCAATGGCACTAAGTATCAACAGGTCTGTATTACACTTGGAGGGGGCATTAATAGAGAAAATGTATTATATGACAGACATTTTTATATACTAAGCGTATGTGATTAGATGATTTGACGTTGTTCAACATGTGTTTATATGCAGTTATAAAGCGTTGTTTATATGCTTGCCAGCCTTCTTTCAGTGACCTCGTCAATACAGGGGCTGAGAATGACCTTTGAATCATTTTGGTAGATCCATCCTGTCAGAAAGCCCATGGACAACTAGGACTTGGCCAGGTGATTCCAATGCTTGTGTAAATACAAAGGATAATACATCACCATCTTCAACTAGTATCTTATCCAAAGGTTAATAGAAGCTCATCTTCAACTAAATGCTTGTGTAAATACAAAGGGTAATAGATCATTAACAAGGGTCATTGATCTATTAGCTCAAATGCTTGTGTAAATGAGGCTTTGACATGAAATATTGATGTCATTTATTAGTTTCTCTCATTGAATGACCAGCTAACATGTTGCTCTCCCAACCATTGAGTGGTTGCCTATGATAAGAGATCATGTAAACTCTTTTATGTAACCTTAGTTTTTTTTGCAATATGTAAAATCTTTTATGTCTATATTAGACTTTATTATCCAAAAAGAGGTATTCGTTATAATTATTTATTTAGTTAATGGGTCACTAAAATTGCAAAACAACACCAAAGTGGGAGACTGGTTCATTTTTTAGCAGTTTACTATGATAAGAGTCTATGGTTTGGAAGATAATCCATATCAAAAGTGAGTGTTGAATTTGGTTGTTCTAGAGACTAAAAAAAGTGATATTCAGTTAGTTGCTAACTAAGATGTCAACCATATTACATTAAATGTTGATCGGATAAATTTCAAGGAAAAACCAAATCTACACAAGTGTATATATTATGGAGGTTGGGGGAATGACTACTGTGAATATACTACCTATGTTTCACTGTTTGTTTTCCATTTGTTGTACTATATTAATGCAGATTTTCCATAACATATTACAATGTAATATGTCATAACATATATTACTATATAACATATTACATTGTAATATGTTATAACATATTACAATGTAATTATATGTTACATTGTAACATATTATTTCCTAGTAGCCTTGTCACACCCTGAGAATCAAACCTTCATAAGGTTTGACTTTTGCAAGTTCTTGGCAAATACAATGCACCAATAGTTTTTAGATTTTAGGGGTGCCAGGTCATTCAGGTACCAATCTCACTTGATCCATATGTTAATCCATCAAAACTACTCACTTCTGGGTTATTTTAAGTCTAGGATGGTGAATGACCAGCCAACATGTTTCTCTCCTTAACATTGAGTGGTTGCCTATGGTATGAGAGCATGTCACCAGTGAAGGGTTTTTGCAGTTTGTAAACTCTTTTATGTCTAAATTGGACTTTATTATCCACAATGAAGTATTCGTTATAATTATTTATTTAGTCAAAGGGTCACTACAATTGCAAAACAATACCAAAGTGGAAAACTGGTTCCTTTTTGAGTAGTTTACTATGATAAGAGTCTATGGTTTGGAAGAGAAGCCATATCAAAAGTGAGTGTTGAATTTGGTTGTTTTAGAGACTGAAAGAAGTGATATTCAGTTAGTTGTTGACTAAAATGCCAATCATATTACATTAAATTTTGATCTGATAAATTTCAAGGAAAAATCAATTCTACACAAGTGTATCTATTTTAGAGGTTGAAGGAATGACTATAGTGAATATACTGCCTATGTTTCACTATTTGTTTTCTATTTGTTGTGCTATATTAATGCAGATTTTCCATAACATATTACAATGTAATATGTCATAACATATATTACTATATAACATATTACATTGTAATATGTTATAACATATTACAATGTAATTATATGTTACATTGTAACAAATTATTTCCTAGTAGCCTTGTCACACCCCGAGAATCAAACCTTCATAAGGTTTGACTTCTGCAAGTTCTTGGCAAATACAATGCACCAACAGTTTTTAGATTTTAGGGGTACCGGGTCATTCAGGTACCAATCTCACTTGATCCATATGTTAATCCATCAAAACTACTCACATCAAGGTTATTTTAAGTCTAGGATGGTGAATGACCAACCAATATGTTGCTCTCCCAAACATTGAGTGGTTGCCTATGGTATGAGAATATGTCACCAGTGAAGGTTTTTTGCAGTTTGTAAACTCTTTATGTCTAAATTAGAATTTATTATCCACAATGAAGTATTCATTATAACTATTCCTTTAGTCAAAGGGTCACTACAATTGCAAAACAACACCAGAGTGGGAGACTAAATATGTATGTTTATAAATTATTTATTGATGTCTAAATATGTATGTTTATAGTATATTTATTAAATTTAAATATGTATGTTTTAAAAAATTTCCATTGTATGTATATTTATTAAATTTAAATATGTATGTTTTAAAATGTTTCCATTGTATGTATATTTTACAAATATTCCTTTACAAATTATAAGATAGACAGTAATGTACAACAAGAAATTACAAAATCAAAAATCTGTAAAATAATATTAATAACTTATGATACTCTAATATTACGTATGTAAAAATGGATTTATAAATTTAATTCGTAAAGATTTGTAATTTTTATAAAATAAAAAACGTTTGAAATAAAAACTTGAACAGTTTGAAATTTTTATGATTTTTTTATAAAATACAAAACGTTTGAAATGAATGTGACTTGCCAAAGGTGAACATTCACAATGCATAGTTTATCAATAAAAACGCAGAGATGTACCCAAGTTTAAGCAATTAAAAATGCAGAGAAAAACCAGAGATTTAATCAATCAAGTTGCATAGGTACTCGTTCATAAGAAGGCGCAAAGACTAAACATTCAGCCATGAATCAATCAACTCAGAGATAAGTAAGGGATAGACAACAGAGAAAATTCTTATCCTTTACTCATCATCCATGCACATAAAAGCAAGGCATTTGAATCTATAGATCTTTAAACACCGAAGTGACGAACGTTGATTCGGCTCCTAGCCGACTGCTCAGACACAGACTGATGACTAAAGGGACAAGAGATGGAAGATAAAAACAAAATCTTTTCATAATAATCAATAAAACCCACACAGATAAGTCATTGAAATCATAAGTTGGGCTCGCCAAGGGATTGTCATTTAACTCAGAGGTTTATCATTCAAAATGCAGAGTTTATCAATAAAAATGCAGAGATGTACCCAAGTTCAAGCAATTAAAAATGCAGAGAGAAATCAAAGTTTTAATCAATCAAGTCGCAAAGGTACTCGTTCATAAGAAGGTGCAAAGACTAAACATTAAACCATGAATCAATCAACTCAAAGATAAGTAAAGGGATAGACAACAGGGAAATTTTTTATCCTTCACTCATCATCCATGCACAGAAAAGCAGGGCATTTGAATCTATAGGTCTTTAAACACCGAAGTAACGACCATCGATTCAGCTCATGGCTGACTGCTCAGGCATGGACTGATGACTAAAGGGATAATGGACAAAAAATAAAACCACAATATTTTCATAATAATAAATAAAACCCACACATAGAAGTCATTAAAATAATAAGTTGGGTTCGCCAAGGGAAATCAATTCACAAAAACAACAAGCAAGGGGATTACAAATACAAGTTAATAATTTATTAATAGTAGGAATGAGAAACTTATCTTTAAGCGGAATTTATTAAATTCCCTATAGTCTAGGACCCTCCTTTGAGACTTATCCTTCTTTTTTACTAAGATCGCTAGAGAAGAGAATACATTATTGTTGATACGCATGATTTCAACTTCTAACATGTCTTTATCCATTTACTATGTCTCACTCTTTTGAGAATATAGAAAGCAATAAAGTCTAACATTGAGTGGATAACTACCCAAAATTAACTCAATAGCATTTTCATACTCTTTGAACATGGTTGAATCCACTAATACCACATATATATTCCTTATAACATTTTTTTCAGATTCATTAAAAGTTCCCTATGGTTGGATCCACTAAAAAAACGTATTAGAACATTTCTTTAAGATTCCTTAAAAGTTCCCTATGGTTGGATCCACTAAGACCACATATAATGAAATGCATTAGAATCCCCAAAACAAAGAGTTTAATCTTCATAACCTCACACACCCACTAATAACATCAACATGTTTTAATCACGATGAGGTGAAGGTCTTGCATGAACATGGATTATATGCCATTGATAAAATTCTCATTAGCATTGTTTATGTCATTTAATTTTTATACTAATTCCTTTATTGTCATGTTACATGGGATGGGTATGAGGGTTGTTCGTATTCCTAATATAAATTAAGATGAGGTGGAGCAAATGTAATATTTGTGAGGCTTAGTTGGAGTTAGAAATCTAGATAAAATATAGTCATATAAGGTGGAAATTCACATTGATTGAGAGCAATCATGATAATAATTTCAAATGTAAGTGCATCATAACCTATTGTAAATATAGTAATGTGAGTTTTAATGGAATATATATATTGAAGAAGATGCAATTGAGTGATTCTTAATTGTCAAAAAAATTATGGTGGTAATGAAGCCTATTTGTACAAATAGTAATGTGAGTTTTAATGGCGTATATATTTTGAAGAAGATGCAATTGAGTGAGTCTTAATTGTCACAAAATCAATGGTTCCAAATGGTAATGTCTACAATGATGCTAATGGAGTAGTTTAGGTGATATTATTACATTATCTTTGTGATCTATTAAATTCTTTTCTAGGATGTTTTGTTTTGAAATTTGATCATTCAATATATTTTCCATATTTTCCAACATGCATAGTTTACTTGTTATAGTGTATAATATATGATGGTTGGTTGGGATACTACATGGGATCTTCTCAATAAATATAATAAATATTATAGTGAGTTAAAGGTTAAATATTTAATAATAATATTGTTTTTATCTAAAGCATGCCATTATTTTTAATTCTAAGACTTTGCAAAACTAGTGATATTTTGAAAGGGGCATACATAAAAGCTGAAAATAATGGTAGAAGTGCAGAATTATGGATTTAGAAAACTCTAGAAACTTATTGACATTTTAACTGTCAGAACTTATCCTATGTTATACAAAAATAGAAGACGACTAAACAAAGACTAAAATTGTTTTCAAAATGACAGTATATCAAATTATCTAAACACTGATATATATTTTCTTCTAAAAACAAAAGTGACTTATCTAATCACACCTTGGATAATGGAACACCTTCCTAATATTGGAATTCATTGTTTACTGTACAACAACATGTTATGCCTTTAATCTTGGCACATAAGAAATCTTGCTTTACTAAGTGTTGCACTCTTATCTGATCACAGATTGGATAATGCTATATTATATAACATATGAAATGTGCAAATGTTATATTATATAACATATGCACAGTGAATATGTTATATCTAAACACTGATATATATTTTCTTCTAAAAACAAAATCATTTAAACTCAAACAGACTTCAAAGACTCAAAACAAAGATTACAAAGGGAGACATAAGTAGAACTTCAACAAAAAGTGTTTGACGGGAGTGAAAATTCCTAAAATTTAAGCCATGTTGGGGAAAAGAAACAGAAGTAGTTGAATTGTTGTAGGAATTATACTAATAATTGAAGTTGAAAATATAATCTTTCAATCAGATGAAAATCCATTTTCTAAATTCTAAACGAGAATTCTGGTCTTATATTATAAATGTTGGTGTATCATTATCCCCAATAGCTTGGCCACAAGGTTGGCCCCCCGCGGCCAATTCATAGTCCAGTGGATTGTGACTTTGCCATGGGGACCCAGCCATGTGGCCAAGCCATTGGTGTGCCACGGATTGGCTACAGGGGCCTCTATTTAACTTAAAATTAAAATTAAAAATTACAAATTACAAATGGAATTTTGGGCTTACCTGAAGCTTGTCCCACCCGACCGCCCACTATCACAACCTCACGAAGGAGTGCCCACCAACACGATGTCCATGCCAACACCACTCACAGTCACTCACAATCATAGTCGGGAAGAGCTGTGAAAAACGTTACATTTACAATGTTAGGTTAATATATAAACAATTTTTCGGTGGAAAGAATGTTTCGGCCAAAATAATGTTTTGGCCGAAAGGATATTTCCGGATGGAAAAAATACGTTCGACTAAATTTCTACATGAAAATCGAAGGCGTCGTCATTGTACCATTCGATTTGGCATTCCATAGTTCGACCGAAAAAAATATCTTTCAGCCGAAAAAATGTTTTCCGAAATTTTGGAGATCAGATTGTCACAAAAGTGTTACCCACCTCTGTGAATCTACCCTACTACTATATGGAATCAAGGATGGATATCAACATAGTCACTGGGAATAGAAGGTGAATGGGTTGAAAGTTGGAATATATTAGTGGTAGAATTAAAGAAGGTACATAGTAGATTGAAGGATGAGGTGGACTCCTTAAGGTATGTATATTGTTTATTTAGGATACAAGGCTATGATTTTAGTTGAAGCTCAAGCCTATGTTTGGTGGTAGTCAAAGGTGTGGAAAATAAAGGCTCCAAGGAAATCTAGGATGTTCCATGGTTAGCTCTCAGGAATAGGGCTTTACATAGGAATTGATACAAAAGATGGGAAAATGTGGTCCAAGAATACATTATTTATGTAGAGGAGAAGAAGAGAACATATCTCGTTTAGTGATTCAATGTCCCTATTCACAACAAATCTAGAGGGATTTAGAACAACTGAGAAGGATCACAAATGTTTGGAATGGTTCTATTGTTAATTAAAGTTTGAGAAACTAGTTTAGAAAGGAGTTAAAGGATTTTTGGGCCTTGCCATTTTTAATACTTTGGGGTATCTATGTAACTCGTACTGCATTGTTATTTGATAATAAATGGTTGTCAACATTTCAAGTGTTCTCACAAGTTTATGGTTTGTTCCATTGATGCATGATGGAGATAAAAGAAACACACCCAAGATAAATAAGTGATTTGTTGATTCACAAATCCTATGTGTGGGTTCATTTTATGGGGCCAAGCAAAGCCATCCTAATATTTACAATGTTAGAGGTCTCCTTTTTATTTATGACAAACACTTTCTTAAATTTAAGATAGGAATAGGTCTTGGTTCAAAGAATATAGTTGAGTGATATCTTTGACATGCTTAGTAAAACTAGCAATAGAGAAAGGGGTTATGCAATTGATAGTAATTGCATACTCATATTTAGTCATTAATTAGATGAAAGGTGATTTACAAATTCAAAATGTATCACTAAGACCCTTGGTTGAACAATTAAAAGAGTTATTTGTGTTGATATTATGGTAGCTGTGGGAGGTATTTACCTCCATGTGTAAACCTGACGAGAATGGAATATTCCAGGAAGCAAGAAGAAACCCTAATTAATTGGTTAATAACCCTAGAAGACAAGTCGGCTCAAGAGAATGACTTGTATTAGGTTATTAGCCTCCAAGAGAAGAATTTGGCTAAAGGAAATGTTATATACTAAAGAATTAGTACCCAAAATGAGAAGTCGACCCAGGCAGTCTGCCAGAAATAGTATAAATATAGGAGGTCAATCTTCATTTTGGCCAGTATTCTCAGAACTGCAGAAGCAACACTTGTGCGCACTACAGTTGGCCAATTTGTACGCAAGTTTGGAGGAGAGTTGTTGTTGCAGCTGCTGCAACTAGCAGATTTTGGTTTTGGCTTAGACTCTCTCTTGGTTATGGTTTGGACTCTCTAATCATATCTTGTTACTCTAGCTTGGTGCTCTATACTTGGATAAAGGTGTGCCACCTTTATTTGGCTATCTAGCCTAGAGTTTGCTTCTGGAATGATTCTTTGTCAAGGTTAAGGTGCTCGGGGGTGTCTTCTGTTAGAATATAGAAGATGGTGTGCTCTTTTTACCATTGACGATACCCTCGTCACCCAATCATAGGCCGAATCCTCCCTCCGAGCACCTTAACCTTGACTGAGAATTCCTCCGGAAGAGAACCCTAGGCTAGATAGCCAAACAAAGGGCAGCGCATCTCTTCCCAAGGATAGCGCAACACATAAGACTGATCAGATAGTCCCAAACCCTAGCCAAGAGATATTCGATCCAAATCTGAGATCTTGTTGTTGCTGCAGCTGCACCAGCTCTTCCTCCAAACCTGCGCACAAGACTGCAACTGCAGTGCGCACCAAACTGCAGAACTGCAATTCTGAGATACTGCAAATGAGAACTGGCGCCCTGTATTTATAGTAATCCTGCCAATTTTGCTGGGGCCAACTTCTCCTTCTGGGTATGTGTCTGTTCGGTATATTATTATCATTTCTGGCCAACTTCTTCTCTTGGAGGCTAATAGCCTAATATAAATTATCTTCTTGAGCCGACAAGGCTTCTAGGGTTATTAGCCAACTCATTAGGGTTTCTCTTGCTTCCTAGAGTCTTCTATTCTCATCAAGTTCACACGTGGGGGTAAATACCTCCCGCAGNGTAGTTGTAGTTGCAGTTAGTTTTTGTTGCAACAACGAAACCCTAACCCTCTCGTTGAGGAACCTTAAGTGAAGGGATTGACCTAATTTCTGTATATACTAGTGTGCCCTAGCCTAGCGCATCTCTTGGTACTCTCAGCAAGCTAAGACGTCAAGTTTGAGTTTTTGGTCAAATCTAGGGTTGACCAAGTCAAAGCATACATGACTTACTCTATGAAGTCAAAAAACAAGTTAGAAGGGGTGTCTAACTTCAGAGCATGGAAAACAAGGATTGATCTCATCCTTGCCAAGAATAAAGTGTTGGATATCATGAAAGGAAATATTATGGAACCAGAGTTTGAAGAAGGAAAAGAGAAGGAATCGCAGAACGTTGCAGTTATGGAGAAGTTCAAAGACAATGACATCAATGCCATGAGTATCATAGTGGATTCTATAAAATACCACTAGATACCCTACATCTCCTATATTGACTCATCTAAGAAGATGTGTGATGCCCTAACAAACCTCTTCTCATTCAGAAACATTGGACAAGTAATGAGTCTAAAGAATGATCTCTGTGACATGAAGATGAATGATGATGACAGCATAACATCATACTTTGTGATAATCTCTCAGTTAAGAGATCAACTACAAGCTATTGAATAAATCATCTCAAAGAAGGAACTAGTAAATATATTACTAAATGGCCTTCCCAAGACATGGGATGCATTTTCTGCAAGCATGAACACAAGGAAGGAGTATCCTACATTTGAAGAACTTTGGACTTGTTGTACACAAGAAGAATCAAGGTTTAGTGCAAAAGAGAAACCTCAAAAGAAATACGATGATCAAGCCTTCACAATAAGATTCAAGAATTTCAGGAACAAAAGGAAGTTTGGTTCAAGGAAGAAGCCAAATCAAGAGAAAGATATGTTAGAGATACGATGCTTCAACTATCGAAAGTATGGTCACTACAAGAATCATTGTCCTGAGCTGAAGAAAAGGAAGGAGACACATGAAGCATCAATTGTCGAAGAAAGGAAACCCTCAAGGAAGACCAAGCAGGATAAAACAAACTTCTTCTTCTAAGACAAGGTAACAATACTCTTCATAGTTCTTGTACATACTATGTTTTTTGTACATATCTTGCATATCAATTTCTTAGAAGATAATATGTTAAAAGAGAAACTATACCTATGGAAGAACAACAAGATAAGGATTGCTATCACAATGACTACAAGTCAGGAAATACACATGAAAGTATGAAGTACATCAACAACCCCTGGTAACAATTCATGTGGAAGCTATTACTTATGTAACTACTGCAAGATAAGTCGAAATCATAATCAATCTTGAAGAAACCTAGAAGAAGTAAAGATAGAAAGAAGTCAGTAATCAAGAGGAAATTGGAAAAAGATTTGTGGGACTTTGCAGAAGGAAATAAGGATGTAGACGGAAGCATGGAATCTCCTAGATGGAGGGAGTCGATTATATATTTCCAAAAGAAGAGCATGCATTCATGCATGAAGCAAGGATTAGGAGGGAGCTAATCCTAAATAATATGATCCATTGAAGATGATCAAGTATCTATCCATGGTAGCAACCATGAAAAGAAGCACGTGTTCAAAGTGAATTTAAAATAAGTATTCTTCAAAAAGAAGCCTTGAAGTATCCTTGGTTGTCAATCCACATCCATGATCCTATGATGAAAGAAAAAAAGTTGGAATCTTCAACGCATGGAACCTATAGAAAACTCCATGGACCTAAGTGATCCAGATTATTTTCAGCATGAAATGAGAGCGGAGATATAATAAAGAAATGCTCAGATATATTGTGGATATCCAATAATATAACAGAAATATATCAGAGATGCAACCATAAACACATATATACAGTAATAAATGATTTCTATTAATGAAAGAAATGTACATAGACTGTAAAAATACAAAGTGAAAGACTCACTAGAATGGTGGCAGTTTATCTCTGAGAAGAGATGTGACGGCTACTTGCATTCGCAAGAAGATGATTACAATGAGGCTCTAAAGGCCTTTTTACAATAAGAAGGAATGTCAAAAACCCTATACATCCAAAAACCTAACCCTAGGAGATGAAGCGCCAAAAGTCATGTGGGCCCCGTTTCGGTAAGTTAGTACATCAACTTCCCGGGGTCGTAACTTTTGCATACGATCTATGTTTTAGGCGTATGATAGCTCGTTGGAAAGGTATCATCGAGGAGATTAATTTTAGGTGAAATATTAAAATAAAATCCATATTGCAAACCTTTTTTCCCAAAAACCATCGTTTAGGGCCTCAAAATGGCCCCGGAAGTTAAAACCTGCTAAAAATAGTAAATTTCCAAAATTGCCAGAAAACTATTTTGAGACAGTTGGAAATGGTGGGTGGGCACCTATATCCACCTGGATCACTAAGAGATAAATAAAAACATGAGGAAGAACATGAAGATTCCAAGAGAGAAGGAAAATCCAAAACAACCAGTCATTGTATCAAGAATCACAAGACTACCAGCTTGATATAAACTCACTAAAAGCAATCAAGCAGAGGAACTGATGAAGAACAGTGTATGGAAGACTTATGAATGTAAGCATTGCGAGATCCAGAACTAGAGGATCTCCCAGATGGAGGGAGAATACTATGATGATTGCTTGTTCCAGTAAACCAGACATAACTCTACATGAGCCATTATATCCTCCACAATATCCATGGGATGGAGTTGACATCAGATGAATGCAAAGACTGTTTTCCAGAATAATTGAACAAAGAGCGTATGAAGAGAAACCACAAGGATTTGAGGTATACTAGGAAGATACCTTTGTATGTAGATGGAAGAAGAAAACTTGGTGGATAACCTCCAATGCACAACATAAGCATGGTGAAAACTTTCTATAACAGAGATATTGTATCAGAATGGTTACTCAGAAGTCCAGGATGATGGATTGCTAATCCATGACAAACTCTCATGATGACAGAAGAAGTCCCACATGGATATGTTCCAGTTTGAGCCTTGCCACGATGCTATGAGCTAGCAGGAAACAAAAGAGTTGAATTCAACTATGATATAATGTAATGATCAGAGCTATATGAAGCCTTCAGAAAACTAGTGTTCCAGAAAGACCGAAGTACATTGAGATCAAGAATTACATTATCCATGATGAAGTCCAGAAAAGCGTAAGTGGTTCTCCAATATATATCTCCACAGATGAGAAGATGAGCAGACATTTTTGGTAAAGCCTTTGTCCAAGATAAAAGAGTTTGTGTACTCAAGATGGAGCTCATGGAGACGACTTCCTTATTGAAAAAGGAAGAGATGACTCCCAGGTTGGGTGGGAGCACTGATGTGTTATTTGATTTATGGAAAGTCATTTTTCAAGTTTGAAAAATTGTCCAGGATGAGTAGTTCCTTTCCAGTTCAGAAAGTGGTTTGAGATCTGACGGACAAGCATTTTTCAGTTCAGAAAATGGTCTAGATCGAACGGTCATTTTCGTAATGAAAATGGTTCGATGGATTGTTGATGTACCATAGACATCGATTCCCCTTGTGGCCAATGTGGGGGAATGGTCTAGGACAATCTCTCTTCTTTACAGTCACTCTCAGTAGTGGTCAATAAGACTGGTCCACCTCGCGAGACAGTCATTCTTTCAAATCTCACAGTTGTGAGCAGTTTCGAAGAATGGTATGTTTTGGAGGTTGGTGCAGGACAACCATTTCCTTAGGAAATGGTTTGGATAGCCATTCCCTAGGGAAAATTCATTCTCTCCAAGTTTCACTTTGTTTAGTGCCAGAGGAATGGTCCATGTTCAACAATCAGGGACATGCATTCCCTAGAGCAGACTCATTCTCTCCAGGCTGCACTTTGTTTAGTGACGGATGAATGGCCCAGATAGGTGAATGGTCCAGGCTTAGAAATTGGGACATTTATTCTTCCTTGCTTGATAAGAATAGTCTAGATAGCTCATCATTGATGTTTTATGTTCTGAGGGAATATGCTCTTCCAGATCTCATAGATGTGAGTGGAAGAATGGCCCATATTATTCAGTTTATATCATAACAATGTTTTCTGTGCAGGTTGATATCAAATGATATGACTG
>JASDQU010226791.1:2060-17472 GCA_032191745.1 Picea mariana | reverse complement strand
TGTCCAACAATTGGTATCAGAGCGGGCCTTCACTACAAGCCTTAACAAGCTTGAAGGAGATCCATAGACACACAAATGGATGATGAAGTTCCAATCCTTGATGAGGAAAACTACTCTACTTGGAGAATAGAGATGAGATTACATTTGAAGACAATGGGAGCATTTACTTGGAAGGAAACCATTGGTGGATCAGTTCCTTTGAAGAACAAGTCAAAGTTTTTATCTCAAAGGGAAGGAAAGAAGAATGATGCATTGGCTCTCAAGACCATTCTTAGTGGACTCTCAAGCCATATCAAAGAGAGCATGGAACAATGCACTTCCACCAAGGATCTATGGCTAAATCTAGAGGAGACATATCAAAGCAAGAAGGAGAAGGAAGATATTGAAGATCACTCCATCAAGATCATTAAAGGTAAAGAATCTCCAAAAACCCTTGATTGTATTATTTCTAAATGTGATCTTGAAAACATTTCAAGTGAAGATAAAGAATCAAGTGATGATAGCACAAAGGAATATCTTGAAGACATTTCAAATGAAGGCAAAGAATTAATTTGTGTTGATGTTAGCAAAAAGGAAGATCATGAAGATATTTCAAATGAAGGTAAAGAACCCTAAAAACCCCTTGATTGCAATGATGATAATGAATTTTTCTATACAAATGAAGAAGAAGATCAAAAAAAAGTTTGTGTAAAGTTTGATGGTAATTATCCCATGAAAAGAATAGAACAAAATCTATTAAAACTTCAAAAGGAACTTGAAGAGGGTTTATATAGATATAGCAGTGATCATTATTATATAGACTATGACCATCTTTAGGATAAAACTAAGAAGTTTCTTAGGAGGAGTCTAAGACACATCTTGAAACTAAAGGAAATGATCAAGGAACAAGAAGAGAGCAATAAGACCAAATTAGAAGAAAATGAAGAAGAGATCACAAGACTAAAGAATGAAAAATAAGATATGAAAGTGGATGATGAGATTAGCAAAAGTTTTGAAACTATTTTCCATCTCAAGACCCACATTGAAGAAGCCAAAAGGATAGAATAACTTTTGAAGAATCAAATTAATGAAAAGGAAGAGTCATGTCATAAGTTAGAAGCTAAAGTTGTTGACCTTAGAAAGAAGATAGAGAAGTCAAACAAATTCTTTAATATCTCAAGAATCTTGGATAAGATCTTGGAAAGTCAAAGATCACCATGTGATAAATCAGACTTGGATACAAAGAAGAAGCTACACATGTTGAAGCAAGCACCTCAAAGAAGCACGAGGTAAGTCCATCAAAGAAGGAAGACAATGTTGCAAAACAACCATCTACACAAGGCACAAAAAATTTCAAAAGAACAAAGCAAGGAAGACATCAAGAAGATATCTTTGGGACACCAAAGCAAAGGTATGAAAGTATTTTTCATGGGAATTGTTATTCATGTAATGGATATGGTCACAAAGATTTTGAATGTAGATCTTATGAAAGGAGATATAATGGAAGATTTTATAACACCATGAGGTGTTGGAGATGTGATCAAGTAGGACACATTGCTATTCACTGTAATACCATTAGATGCTACCACTGTAGTGGATTTGGCCACAAATCCAAGGAGTGCTGGAGCACAAGAAGAAAGTCCATGATGAGGAATTCAAATAGAATGGCTATAATAAGGAATGAAGTTAGAAAGGGAGACATCTTTGAAAAGATGGACACTTAGAGCTCAAGTTCTGAGGAGCAGGGAGATCTACAGAAGTGGGTGAAGAAGACAGAGCATCCAGAACATAATGAAAGACTGAAGGGAAGCTCAAGTAAGTCATCTACTGAAGAATACGCGGGTGACAGTGGTATAGGTCATGTACATATGCAGACTGACCTTGTATAGGTTGCGTACATATGCGAGCTGTTGTGCAACAGACCGCGTATATGTGGTAAAGCCTTGGGAAAAAGGCAATGCACATGAATTGCAGCTTGATGATATAACTCTGTATTGCAGGTTCTGACACTGTTTGCTACATGTTTTCATGGTTCTATGTTAGATCATGTAAGGTGATGATGTAAAATAAATCTTGGGTGTATTTCACTAACCCATGAGTATGGATTGATGCTGATCTGTTGGGGTACATGGCTGGTACATATTTGAGTTCCATTGATATATCTTATGATGTATTATTGGAAGCATATGTTGGATATCATGGTGCATGCATTTTGCATGTGGTTGGGCTACATATTGAGACATGTAGTTGGTGAAGTTGAGTTGATAGTCATGTTGTACATCATTGGGGAGTCATAGCTTGTTGATGCATGGTTGATATACTTTCTTGGTGCAAGTGATGATGCATGATGGTACACTCATAGATGGTATTTGTTTGGCATATTGGTAGATGCACATGTTGGCATATTGGTAGATGCACATGTTGTCATATGGTGGATACATTCCATGGATGATATATGTTGATGTACATGATTGATGCAAATGAATGTTGTGCATGATGTACTTGGTTGATATCTTGTTCATGATTCTCTATTTTCATTATTGACATATATTTTGTTTCATGATATATGGTATGACACAAGTTTGATGCATGAACAAGTCCAAGGATCGTCATAGAGAGAGTGGTTGATCTATGATCCTGTTGAAAATAGGGGGAGACATACCCATAGGGGGAGTCATTCTTCTTATGATCATAGGAGGAAATAATTATCAGATGCATACCTAGAAAAGAGCCCTATATTTGAAGAAAGAGCACAAAAGCATAATTCCAGGGGAAGCGATGGTCACAGGGGGAGTATGCTCGATGTATCTTCATCATTAAATCAAAGTGATATCCCTTGTTCAAAAAGGGGGAGATTATTCAAAAGAATATCAAAGGCATTCAGATAGGGGGAGCAGCCCCAAGAAGAGTTCAAGCAAGGGGAGCAACCCCAAGAGGAAAATGTCCCTTTTCCATTGATTTCAAAGGGGGAGAGTTAATCACAATGATGTGATTGATGTTTATTGATGGGGAGAGATAGTCACATTGACTATTGATGTAGAACATGCCTTATCTACTTGTTGACATCAATAATTGGTAATTGGTGTTGACATCAATGTTGGTATTGACATCAATGCCAAAGGGGGAGATTGTTGGATCATGTTGTCATTGATGCCAATGGTTTGATTGATTGATGTCAAGTGATTGATTGATGCCAAAGGATTGATTGATTAATTGATTATTGATGTAATGTATATGTATTGTCCTTGATGAGAATGATAGATGTCAAGTGGAAACCAATTGATGAAGATGGATCAAGATGCATAGATGAAGATGGATCAATGAGTTGTCATTGATACATGATGAAGATAGATTCTTTGATATAGTTTGATGACTAATTATTGTCTTTTCATGATTAATAATAAGTAAAAATGGATGAACTCCAAAGTGGTCCCCTTATGGTGAAATCCCTCACAGGAAGATGCTTTGTGGTTGAGAGAACCCATGCTTGTATGTGGAATAATGTGATGAAGATCAAGGAAATTGTTGGTGAAACTATCCTATATGCATAGTGCTTGTCATGCCATTTCTGGTGGTATGTGGAATGCCACATAACTCCTCACGGTTTGAGAGTTATGGCCTTAGGAAGTTGGAGGACTCCCATATGAAGGCTTGAAGCCCCCAAGGTCAAAGAAGTCAAAGTGACCTAAAAGAAGAAATCATTATTTAAATGATAAAGTAAAGTGACAAAGTCAAGGTGGATTATTTAAATAATAAAGAGAAGTGACAAAATCAAGAAGGAATATTTAAATGATAAAGTATTGGAGAACTTTCTATTTACGGAAAGTGGTTAACCCTAAAATAATGAAAATAGGTTAAGTGACCTAGAAATGGGTTAAGTGACCTAAAAATAAGTTAAGTGACCTAGAGGATGAAAGTATAAATAAGATATCAATGGTCTCTTGTACATCATCCTTTTTTTGTGGATCAATGGAGAACTTCTTGTGAGATTATCTTTTGGAGAATTGATGGAGAATTTCTTGTGAGAGCTTATTTGGTGTGGATCTTTTGAGCATGATTGAAGATCCATTCTAAGAAAGAGAGTGTGAGATGGATCTTATGGACGCATCAAAGTTTCGGAAATATCGGAGATATTGACGGCAAAAGTCTCAGAGCTTCAGAAACCTTAGTTTCTGAGGTGTACGTGGGCTATAATGGGCTTGGGCGCATACATACGTGGGTTGTATGAGGACATGGTGCATACAGTGGATAAAATCACGGAGATGTGTATTTGAGCTGATGACTGGTAGTTGAAAGACTGAAGCAGGTTCCAGATCTGCATTCTATGAGCTCAAATCTGTCACTGAGACACTAATATGGTTACATTATTGTCTTAATGGATAGTATTTCTTGTTGTGTTGTGAATGCTTATGGCATTCTTGGTATGGCTATTGTGATGAGGCTTATGTTGGTTGATGGAGTGAGAAACACTCTTATAGGACATGTTTCTCATTCATAAGAAGACATGCATAAGACATGCATAAAACAACCTTTAGAACTGGGTACGAGCATTATGAGTTTGTAGTGGTGCCATTTGGATTGTCCAATACACCAACTGTCCTTATGTGCTTAATTAATGGTATATTCAGAAATTACTTGGATAAGTTTGTCATAGTATTCCTGAATGACATACTTGTCTATTCTAAGTCAGAGGAAGAGCATGAACATCACCTAAGACTAGTACTGCAAGTGCTGAGAGAACATCAGTTGTATGCCAAGATGAGTAAGTGTTCTTTTTATCAAGAACATATCCATTACTTGGGGCACATTATTTCAGAACAAGGTATAGCAGTAGACCCTGAGAATATTGAAGCCATTAGAGGATGGCCAATGCCTAAGAATGTTTCATAAGTCAGGTCTTTTATGGGGTTAATTGGTTACTACAAAAGGTTTATAGCAAGGTTCTCTAAGATTGCTCATCCCATCACTTGGTTGCAAAAGAAGGGAATTAAATTTGAATGGACACCTGAGTATGAAGAAAATTTTAATTCACTAAAGGAATTACTTACTAGTGCACCTATTTTGAAGATTGTTGACCCAAATGAGAATTTTGTGGTATGCACAGATGCATGCAAGGAAGGACTTGTTGGAGTCCTCACTCAAAATGGACATGTCATTTGTTATGAGTCCATAAAGCTTAAAGAGCATGAGAGGAACTATGCCACACATGACTTTGAGCTTGTTTCCATTGTTCATGCATTGAAGATGTGGATGCATTATCTCATGGGAAAAAGATTTGAATTAAGAACAAATCACAGTGGTTTGAAGTATCTTTTTGATCAACCAACTTTGAATGCCAGGAAAACAAGATGGATTGAATTCTTAAGTGAATATGAATTTGATATCAAGCATATAAAAGAAAAAGAAAATAAAGTTGATGTTGCACTTAGTAGAAGAGTGCATCTCATGCATGCTACAACTGTCAGTATGCATCAGTCAGACTTGAAGAGAAAATTTTTAGATGTTGTTGTTACAGATCAACATTACCTACAGGTAAATGAAAGCTTAGAATGAGGAGAAATACAACATAAAGTGAAAGAGTATGAGATACAGGAAGTGAAATACTTATGCATAAAAATAGAATTTACGTTCCTAGTTCCAGATAACTTAGCAATTTGTTATTAAAGGAAATGCATAATGTTCCATATGCTGGACATCCTGGTTATTGGAAAAAAATTACACCAGTAAGAAGCCAATTCTTTTGGTCGAGAATGAAAAAGGATGTTGTTGATTACATCACCATATGTATGGAATGTCAGAGAGTGAAGGATGAGCATAGACACCCAACAAGTTTGCTAGAGCCATTACCAATTCCAGAGAAGAAATTGGAAGTGATAACCATTGAATTTATAACTAAATTGCCCAAGACAACAAGGCAACATGATTCAATCATGGTAGTGGTTGATAAATTGACAAAGGCTACTCATTTTATTCTTGTAAAAACAACTCATACAACAACTAATATTGGATAAATTTACATGAAGGAAATTTCTAGGTTGCATGGAATACCTAGGACAATTGTCTCAGACAGAGACACTAAGTTTACTTCAAATTTATAAAAAGGATTATTCAAAGGATTTGGTACAAATCTGAACTCAGCACAACATACCATCCATAGTTTGATGGGAAGACAGAGAGGATCAACCGAGTAATTGAAGACATGTCAAGAATGTATGTTATGGATATGCCATCTAAGTGAGAACATTACCTGCACTTGGTTGAGTTTGCCTATGATAATGGGTATCAAGATTCATTGAATATGATCCCATTTGAAGCCTTGTATGGTAGAAAGTGCAGTACTCCAGTAAGCTGAGACAACCCAACAGATATAGTGGTACTTTGGCCAGAGTTGTTCAAGGAAATGGAATACCAGATGGTTAAGATTAAGCAAAATTTAAAGGCAACTCAAGATAACAGAAGGTTTATGCCGACAAGTATAGGAAAACAAAATAATTTAAAGTAGGAGAGGATGTGCTATTGAAAGTAAATCCCAATCAGAGCTCTTTGAAATTGGACAGTTGTACAAAGCTGGCAGCCAGATAATGTGTCCCATTTGAGATATTAGACATAATAGGGCTAGTTGCATACATGCTTGCATTGCCTGTTTCCATGAAAGTGCATAATCTATTTTATGTCTCTTTGCTAAAGAAATATGTACATGATCCTAACCATGTTGTTGATTGGAATTTGATTCAGGTAGAGACAAAGGGATACTTTCAGGTCCAACCAGTGAAAATACTGGACAAAAAGGTCAAAATGATCCAGAATCGAGTTATAGAGCTAGTAAAGTTCAGTGGACCTGCTATGGTCCTAAAGATGTTACCTGAGAGCATGAAGATGCCATGTGGGCATAGTACCCGTAGCTTTTTGAATAAATTTTGAGATTTTTATCTTTGTTTTGCATATGCATTGAGGGCAGTGCCAAAATAAGGGGGAGGGGATGTAACACCCCGGGTTTTGAGCCCCCATATTAAATAATGTATTGTTACATTGTTGAGAGGCCAGAGTGCCCAACCAATTATTAAAAGGCCAGTGTGCCTAAAAAATATAATTTAAATGTTCATTATTAATAATAAATACATCATTGACTGCTATATAGAAAAGGACTAGAGTTATAAGGGGCTATGCTTTCACAAGAGAGGGAGCTTGAGGGGCCAAGTGATTATTTATTTTATATTACCCATTTTGTGTAATGGGGGTGGGAATCAATTACGTGAGCTCTTGGGGGAAGGCCAAGAGGTTCTTGACCCCCACGAATTAGAAAAACCCGTCCATGGTCTGTGGAAGGGGTTTGTTCTCCCATTGGAAAATAATCTCATTCCCGTCCCCATTGTTGTATTGTTGTTGGTCGCCTCACATGTTCATTCACCCATTTTGATTCAATGTCCAACCTCTCTCGTGGAGTTTGCACTCCATCCATTCCTTCACTCACTCATCTTTCCTCATTTTGGTATATTGGCTTGGGAAAGGAAGACGAACTGTTGAAGAGAAACCACAGTTTTGTTGGCTATAGATATTTCTGGTGTAATCCAGCCATGATTTGAGGCCTGCATGTCTAAGATGCTTGCCTTGTTATCAAATTTGATCACAACTGCAAGTCCTGAGAGTCCTAGCATGGAGATTCTGGACCAGCTGCACTTGAGCCCTGGAAGGAGAGGGACTACCTAAGGGACTATGTGGCAGAGAAGGGTGGAGGTCTATTCTCTTGGCTGGTGTAGGCTGGGTAGAAGAGAGTTCGGTACTTGGATTGTTGTGAGTGTTGGAGAAGCCTATGAGAGCTTTGGGAAGCCAAGTAACACTTTGGAACTGTCCTTTTGGATTCATAGCCCTGGTTTGGGGGTGACATTGTTATTGAGACTTAGAACAACAATGTCTACGGTTGGGTGGAATTTCCTTGGTTTGCATCCTGTTGGTGTCTTCTTTTATAAAAGATAAGTGCTCTATGTTATGGTTTCCTTTCTTATGTATTTATTTCCGCTACGTGTTAAATTATTATATTTAAGATTTGTACTTATAATATGCATGCTCGCTAGTTAATTTGTGCATGGTATATTTTGTGTGTCTTTTATGTTGTAGTATGAATCTTGATCATTGCATGTATGTATTTCATGCTTCTTTATTAATTAAGTGTTATTAGAGTGTCCAAATCAGCCAAGAGCCGTGTTCTTGGTGTGGCATGTCGTCTTGTGGGAGGTTGGGTATGTTACAGTTGGTAACAGAGAAGAATGGTAGTGTCGTTTCCTGGCTTGGGTGGCTGGGGACGTTACAATATGTGTGTTTATTTACATTATTAATAATTTCCCAATGCTAAGGTATTATAGCAATGAGTTCATTGTTGACCTTGCATTAGTTCTTTTTGACTTTTAAACATTTCCATTTACCTTAACTTTTTAACATAGTTTGCAATTTTATGTATTAAATATTTTATTTCTTTAAATTACTATTGGTTAACACAATTGAAGTTTGTGTTTCAAACTTTTGTTGTTTAGGGGTGTGGTGTATCACTTCCAAATTCATTCATGTGATGGTTTTTATCTTTCTTTTTACATTCTGCATTTGCAAATTTTCATTCCTCCATAACACTGACATGTGTTGTATTCATGTTTGCACTTAAATTACTATGTGCCTCGCATTTATGGATTACTTAGATTTTATTTCTTGGATAATTGAAAATATATGATCCTATGAATGGAAACTTCCCTAAAAATATATCTACATAGATCCATGTTCACTCCAAGCTCCATCCATTTCTAGCACTTCAATATAGGTTTAATTTAATTATTTGAAGTTATATTATAACTAAGAGATGGTTTAAAAACAAATAATCAACAAATTCCTTTATTTGTATTAAATCTAGCTTTATTGTTTGGCATCTATTTTATTGGTCTCTTGGTACTTATTTTTGTTAACACTTCTCATTAACCTTGGTTTATATTTAAAATTTTAAAGTTTTTTATGGCAAGGAAAAGCTACCACATAGCACTTGTTGTAAACAAGTGCTGCATGGTAGCGTAGTCCCTGCCAGGTTGGGATGGGAGTAAATGTGACCTAGTACAAACACGTGGTTCGAAAGTTGAAATACATGTGGTTTTCATGCAGAACATAGTATTGCCGAATTAGTTCTTCCTGAAAAATATAAAAAAATATCAACATTTGAAAGGTTGTTGGACACAACAAATTTAGCAATACCGAATTAGTTATTTTTAAAACAAGGGCTCCTGGACACAATAGAAATTGAAATTTATGAAATTATAGGCTCCTGGACAACATAAATTATACATAAAAAAATGTAATTTTATAAAGTAGATATTTAGTTTTATACATAGGAAATGTGTACTTTTATAATGTGTCGCGGGTTGTCGGGCTGGTGGGGTTAAAATTGGGCCTCCGATGTTCCGTGCCCTACAAATATCATCGAAAATTCTGCGACACACAAAGTGATAAGCGGAGTAACTGCAGACTGTAGAAATTTATCATAAATTAATAAATTATACATACAAAATATGTACTTTTATAAAGTAGATATTTAGTTCTATACATACAAAATTTGTACTTTTTATAAATTATGGGGATGAGATTTTAAAGAGCATGCACAAAGCCCTCATTTCATACTTAGACAATTTTTGGATCGCTGGTTCTTGGGCTCAAAATTGGGCCTCAGATGTTCTGCGCCCTACAAATAGGACCGACAGTTCCGCGATATACAAAATGAGACGCGGAGTTGCAGACTATAGAAATTTACCAGAAATTAATAATGTCTATTACATATCTCTGGAAATTACTTGAACATTTAAAAGCATATAATAGAGTAGTAATAACGTCTGTTACATAGGTTCGTGGAGAAAAACACAAAAAAATTTAGCATTCCCGAATTAGTTTGCTTTAAAACTAAGGCTTTTCTTGGAAAAAAAAATATAGCATTGCCGAATTAGTTTTCTTTGCAAACGTTTTATAGAGCATGCATGAAGCCCTCATTCCATACTTAGGCAGTTTTTGGATCACGGGTTCTCAGGCTGGCGGGCTCAAAAATGGGCCTTTGTTGTTCTATGCCCTACAAATAACACCGAGAGTTCTGTGATATACAAATTGACAAGCGGACTTGCGAACTATAGAAACTTATTATAAAATAAATAATGTCTATTGCATATCTTTGGAAATTACATCAACATTTAAAAGCATACAATATAATAGTAATAACATCTGCTACATAGTTTCGTGGAGGAAAACACAAAGAAATTAGCATTCCCGAACTAGTTTGCTTTAAAGCAAAGGGTTCTGGACACAAGAGAAATCAAAATCTATCAAAGTATAGGTTCCTAGACACCCAAAAAGTTAGGATACAATAGAATAGTAAGAACATCGTTGAAGACAAAAAAATTAGAATACAACAGGACAGAAGAAATGTAGCAGATCCGAATTAGGTTTTTTTGGAACAAACAAGAAAGCTTCCTGGAAACCCAAAATTTAGTATACAATAGAGGCATTGTCGAATCGGTTTTCTTTGGAATTTATCAAAAATTAATAATGTTTGTTACATGTTTCTGGAAATTTAAATGTGTTTGTCATATAGACTGGGATTGGGGCTCCCACGGACCATAAAAATAAATAAGTACAAGAATTAGGAATGTCGAAAGAAGAAGTGCGCGACGGTAGAGATGAAGACTTGAAAAGAAGAAATTGGAAGTTATGAGTCTTTGGTTACAATTTTCTATTTAAAGAGGTCATAAGTGGATTGATAAAGAAAACAAGATGAAATCATAGAGTTAAACTGGATTGATAAAGAAAACAAGATGCCAGTATAGACTTACTATGAAGCCGATGCATTTTTGTTGCTATCATCGATGGTCAATGGACTGTTGTTGACCGGTTGTAGCCCTTCCTGGATGAGGCTGTCCATTCTCTGTTGGAACCATTCTTTGATGTAGCTTTTCATGGGGGTCATGTTGATTTCTTCTTGGATTTATATGTCGCAAAGATCATTTTCTAATTTCCTTAGATCCATTGAAATACTATGCAGACTCTGTTCAATTTCTTCATTGTGTGCCACAGAGTCCAACACCCAATGCTCGTACTCATCTAGATGATGTTCAAGTATGCTGTAAAATTTTTCGAAAGACAACCCCTTTAAAATATCAACTTGTTTCTGGAAGGCTTATTTGGTTATTGACAAGGATTTGAGAATTAAGTTTGGATCTTGAACCTCGTTGGTAGTTTTGGCTAAGTCCATCTGGAGCATGCTTGTGAATAAATCTTCCTTTTATGATACAACTTGTTTACATGATTTGACAATGAGCTCTAGGTTGCTAAATTTCTTTTGCCAACATGCTTTTATGTTTTTGGTCCACTTTGGGGAGGGGAGTTTTTTTTCTCTTCTTTCCAGTTCCGATGTGTTGACGACATAGTTGACAAAATGGGCTAACACCTGATCACAAAAATGTTGTTCATTTTTTAAATTCACCTCCAAATGTTGCAGGAAATCATTGGCCTTCTTTCCGAAGGAAACTACATTTTGCGATGTTTCCCAGGATTCAGTAACTAACTGCATTATTTTCTTGATGTTATTCTCTACAAGGGCTCTAGAGCATTCAAGGATGGTAGAGGATACTTTCATCTTGGCGGCAGTGGTAGCAGGCACGATTTTTTCCAAAGGACTGGAAAATTCTGGGGTTGCAATGAAAGCCTGCTCAAATTCGTTGAGGTGATCTTTCAGATTGACATTTTCCGTCTCAATTACTCCAATGGAATCATGAATAATTTCACCGGTTACCTGGTGAAATGAGGAGATTTGGGACAACCGCATTTCCCTAAAGTTAATCTTTGTGCGATATTTTCCTTTCCTGTTTGTTATATATCTCTTTTCAATGACCATAATTTTAGATTGGTTGTCAAAAATAGCACTCTAGATTACAAAGGATTCATCTACATCAAAAAAGTCGGTCTCAGATATTTCCACCGTGGATGACCCAATTTTCTGCATGTGCTCAGTTTCAATATCAAGTTGCAGTTTTCCACTTTCAATTTCAGGTTCCTTCGCCTGCCCTGCATTGTTTTTTCTCTTCTTCGTCAGTGGAATTTTGTGAGAGCTATCGATATTTATGCAAGGAGGGTTCTTATCTCCTCCTCCGTTCAAAGATTTCTGGGTTGCGTTTTTACTGGGGCGGACCACCAAAGCGATGCTCCATGATGTCATGCTCTTGGGAGTGTTGGCGGGGGACTGGGTACTCTTATCACCGGATACTTTTCCACGTTGTCTGTAGAATTCAGTCGCGCTTTGCAATGTCTTTGCCTCGCAATCGACATAAGCATGATTGTTGTCGACACTGTCCTTGTCTTGGGTCAGGTGTCTATGGATAAAACAAGTGTTAAAGACAACAACTAGTAAATTTCCTTGAAAAATGACATTAGGGTCGAACCCTTTTAGCCTTTGAGTGTACGTTAGGTTCAATTTCTTGAAATGGGCGACAAACTTGTCAATCTTGTTGATGTTTCTGCACACGAAGTCTCTGACTTTCCAGGGCAAAGGAATGAACTATTTTTTTTCTTGTCATGGAAAAAATGAAACCAGTGGTTGTATTGCCTTGCTATTTTTGCAACAAACATCTTGTCCGTGATGTGGCATGGAAGGAAGGATAGATTTTCCTTAGAGCCAAAGACCACGAGGACACAGTGATTTTCCTCTTACTCAAGTCTACTCTTCCTGTTCAAAAACTTGGTTGCCTGGCCAGACATCCGCGGAGCATCCTTGCCTAACAATAAATATTTGAAAACTGAGACAAAGCCATTAAAAACTTCATAAAAACAATGGGAGGCCTTGTGCCTCCACAGGGCCTCGTACCAAAATGTTACTGGGTCAAATCCACAGTTTATTTTATTGGAAAGAGAAAGTTTTGGAAAGGGGCAACAATGAAAAATTGCAAAAATCAAGTAGGATGACATATAAAATTTATTCGATTCTTTGAATCGTGACAACTGACAAGATATATCAATGGAAATTAGCTTCCCCCAATTGAAAATGTATTGTTCCTCGACCGTGAAATGCAAAATATAAATAATTATATGGGAAATGCTTGCCGTGGATGCCTGTCTCATTATTCTTGTAAAAAACCAAGCAATTTCTCAGAATGGATTTCTAAAGGAACTTACCTGCAACCTTGTGATATCTTCAGGAATTGTTGTTGGGTCTTCGAGGAAGTCAGCTAAGATGTCCAACCTATTATGATGTTTTTCTAGAAACTGCTTGTAGTCTTGTACGCTGAACATCAATGTTGGCTCTGACAATTTTAACATCTCGCGAATGACCTGAGGTGACAAAGAAATAGGAGAATGGTCATGCAGTGGAAAAATTCTTTGGCCTAGAATATATTTTTCGGTGCACCAAGAGACCACCTCCTTACAGTAAAAAACCTCATGGACGTAGCCTGCACGAGCGATTCCATAGGTCCAAATCACTTCGTTCTGGGCAGAATGGGATGAATAGTAAAAGTATGCCCTGGACCACTGGAAGTTTTGGTCGTCGTGTGCGAACATATTTACTGTATCTCCACAAAATTGCTATCGACCTACTACCATGAGTCTACAAGAACGTTTGTTTTCTCCAGAGGATGAATGAAATGAAAAGTTGGAAGGGATAATATAACCCTGCGCAAATTTTGGTTCAAAGCGTGTGAATGGGAAATGTCCTCGAGAATTTTGTTGATTAATGACAAGTTGGACGACTGTTGCATGATGCGGTGTCAACATTAAACACTAGTAATTGGATACATAGAAATAAAAACATTGGGGATATTGCAATGAGTGATTAATCATTGCAGATTTCTTGAGCGGCCCAACACGACGACGCGTGTTTGAGATGAACAATTGGAAGGGAGAAAATAACTCTCTGCACATCTTGGTTTAATGCATAATAATGGAATATCTCCTTGAGTGATTTTCCCATTAATGACAATGTTGACGGTTCCTGCATGGTCAGTTGTTCGCATGAAAGGTTTCTAATTACATAGTAAGAAAGTACGGAGGTCGCGGGCACGAGAAAAAACCAACTACAAAATAGGGTTGCAAGGTACAACCATTGAAGGAAAGGGTGCAAGGGTGAAAATGTGTGTCTCAGAACTTTTTGAGTGCAATACGCGTAACAACGAAGAGGGTATGGTAGGACAGCCTAGAGGGAAATTTGTATATGACTAGTAAGAGCATAACTAATGTATATCAGGAAGGACATGAAGTTAGCGGGGATGCAAGGCAGCGAGAGATACTTTGAAACATTTGTGAGCCGTGGTAGAGTGAAGCTTGCGAGTTTGACAAGCTTGCACTGGAATTGTAGATCACATAAATTTGGAGTGCAAGATGTACATGATGCAACAAGAAGCAGAGCTTGAAACCACAAACCCGCCAATCGTGGCCATAAAATTTGCCAAGTATGGAAAGCAACAGCAGTCGGTCAGATTTGTCGTGTGATTATATAGATTGAGATAAAGATATGTCAACTTGAAATGCTGGAACCCACAATCATAGAAAGGTGACTAAGTATATAACCACAAAGAGATAATACAAGGGAACAAGAAAAGAGAAGAAGGACCAATGAGTTCGCGGTGGAATTGTAAACCACGGAAATTTTGAGTGCAATATGTATATCACAGAACAAGAAGCAGCAAAGTTCGAATGCGCCAACTCGAAATTCTAACTAAGAATTGGAGATTTTGTGAACCTGTGAATAGGAGGATCCAAAATAGGGTGACAACGTCTACCCAGAACACGTGAGGGTCTGAGGGTCAAATTGTATCGTTCAGAACATTTGAATGCATAATTTGTAACACGGAAGAGGGGACGATGTCAGAACCTGGTAGTCAATTTCTATATTGTGAAGGGCTGGATGCGAATTGTTTCGTATTACTGTGTGTCGTTGTCACTTGTAAGAGTCAGTAGTAAGAGCATAACCAATGTATATTAGGAAGCACATTTGTGAACCGTGGTATAGTGAAGCTTGCAAGTTCAAGGATTCTACGGTAGAATTGTAGATCACATAAGTTTTGAGTGCAAGATGTACATCAGGGAACAAGAAGAAGTAGAGTTTGTGACTGCCAACCCGACAACCACGGCCATAAAATTGGCTAAGTATGGAAAGCCAATGATTATATAGATGGATATGAATATGAAGATAAAGATGTCACCCCACCAATGCTGGAACTCGCGATCATATAAAGGCGACTAAGTATATAACCAAAGAGCCATAATACAGGGGAAGAAGAAAAGGGAAAAAGGACAAAGGAGTCTGCAGTGGAATTGTAGATCACGGAAATTTTGAGTATAAGATGTGAACCTGGTAGTCAATTTCTATATTGCGGAGGGTCAGATGGAAACTGAGGCAGCGATAGATACTTTGAAACATTTGTGAAAC